>CP135585.1:4885767-5097789 GCA_032401905.1 Swietenia macrophylla | reverse complement strand
TATAAAAATAACTTACAAGGGTATATTTTATTAATTTTTAAAATTTTTAAAAAATATATTAAAAATAGTGTTAATATTTAAATTATACTTAAAATTATTTTAATTATAAAATAATTATATTTATTTATTTATTTTCTTGATTGGGATTCCCGTGTGCATCAGATCTGACTGCACCACCTAATCCGATCACCTCAAAAATCCCAATAATAATTTAATATTATTAATTTCCAAAAAATGACGGTCCATTTGAAAACAAATAACAAACACGTGGCAGGATAATAGGGACAGTTCAGGAGGATTGCAGGAGTCGGCGTCACGTGCATAGTCATGGGGACGTAGTTGACTGCGTCGTTTACAACAGTACAAGTGGACTGGAGTAGATCAAAAGCAATAAAATTTATGTGAATTTTTAATTAATTAAATAAAAAAAGAGCTGACTCGGCATCTGGAACGATTGACCGCCCTGCACGTTCAATGTCCCCGCCTTGCCACCTGCCGGCCATATCTTTTGATTATTTAATAAATGGTTTCATTAATAACAATAAAGAATTTAATTTAATTAATAAGTAAATAGTATTAATTTATCTTCATGGCAATGGAGCTTCTTCCTCCTTATCCTGTATTTGAAATTCTATGTACATTATTATACTATTATTTTAATTTTTTAAAAAACTTAAGTTAAATTCATAACTAACTTATTATATATTCATGTATATAAATTAAAAAAATTCATTTAAATTGACTTCATAGAATTATTCGCTGGAAATCAATGTCATTAGAGATCAAAATTTTTTTAAAAAATAACTTACATTAATTAAATAATAAATTTTTTTATTTATTGTTAAAAAATAATATTTTATTTTATTTATTAAATAATTTTATTATATATTAATTATATTGATATAAATCGTTCATTTTATTTTTCTTTAAACAATTTTGATTCAAAATATCAAAGTAATCGTTAGGGCTAAATTTAGTCGCAAACCATTCTAGTGTATTACAATTAGTTGCATGTCCCTATCCTGTTCCCATCTTTCATGCCATGTTAAAGGAGAAAATACAAATACAAATCTCAAAATCAAACTCTTCATTACAATTAATTTCAATATAAATGTTGTCATTATAATAAGAGATTACAACTAAAAAATTATGTTAATGAAATGAATTGAAACCAACCTTATTACGAAATGAGCCTTAATTGTTCTTATTAAGACATTATTTATCATGAAAATTTGAGATTCTTCTCTGACTGTGATTATATCATTTTCATAAATCATATTTTTTTTTTCAAACAAAGTTTGTTTGTTCATTATTCGATCTTAAGTTTTTCCTTTACAATAACTTATTCTCTTATATGTGGTGGGCGATAGAAAGTAATAATAATATTTAACATTTGATTTTAAACAAAGTGATAACGAATTCTAAAAATAAATATTAAATATATATTTTCACACTATTTTTTAATTAAAATGTTTTAAAAACATTCTAAAATTTCCAATTCAATATTTAAATTTTTTTTTATAAAAAGCAATGCCCAATGAAGGGACCCAAAAAAAAAAAAAGTCTTATCACATAAGTTGCATTGGATTATATTAATTAATTAATTAATTAATTGAATGTGCTTAAACAGATGAAACAGCCCCAAACATTAAAGAGTAATCTTTAATCACTTGGATGGTAACTGGAATTTTATTTTATTTTTATTTTATTAAATCAAATCATCCAAACAACAAACTATTCATGCCCCATATGTGTGAGCATCCAATTGCAAAGAGGCTTCCATCTCAACCGTCTGATAAACAACAAAACCAAATTAGATTCAATCACTCTATTTTAAGCCGTATGATTAGTTCACCTTAACGGAGAAATGCAATTTTCACCCGGTCCCACCAGTTAATATTTACACCTACCACATTTACAGTTTAGTAGGACAAAACACAGTACAGATAAATACAAAACAAGGGTAGTTTCGTACATGAAAAATTTTCGGAGCTGATGGATGGGGTAATTTTGGCATTTGATTGTCGTAAATAAAAACTCCCATTCGCTGACACTGCCTGGATTGCAGGTGGCTCCGCCACGTCATTACCCAATCCACAATCTCCACGTCACTACCTCCAATCGAACGACTCAGATTCCCTCGCCACCCCCTGAATCCAGCGGCTCTCATGTCTTGCTCTAGAGCCTTCGACTTATAACATTCACAATCAAGACTCAAGAGAAAAGAGGAGAGAGACAGAGAGAGACAGAGAGAGAGAGGGAGGGAGATGGGGGCGGGGGGTAGAGTGTCTGTTATAACCATGGTTAGTTCTTTAACCAGCGTTTGCGCGCTCAGTTAAAGTCACCTCTGGCCAAGGAGATGGTTTTTATGTGTGCCTTTGGGGCAAGAATTCTCTGAGTCAACTCGGAACGATTCATTGCCGCCTCCAACCTTCTTTAATTGCTTCTTCCTTCTGTCGGTTCGTTTGATGTTTTCTTTTTGCTTCCAATTAATCAATTTTCGTGCTTGTTTTTGGAGGAGTTCGAGATTGTCTGCTTCGTTCAGATCTAAGAACCTGGTGATTAGTTTCATGTTCAATGTCGTGATTTTAGTTCGATTTTATTAAAGATGTTCAAACTAGGATTGTTATTAGTTTAAATTAATTTGGTTGATTATTGAAGCGTTTTTTTGCCTCTCTTTTAACCGTCATTCTAATTAGATGCAGTTAAAAGCTTGCGTGGAAGTTTCTTGAATTAGTTGCAATGGTGCGTTAATGCTAGAGAATATATTCTTTTAGATTCTTTGAATGTTGAAGAATGCATATAATCTGGATCCATACCTTATGAATTGCTCACTAGTTTTGTTTTTGTTTTATTTATTTTTTTCTTTTCGAAATTTACTTAAATAAGAAGGAATCAATGAATTTATTAATTATAGCATATGCTAAAAGTAACTGTCGTTTAACTTAATATTTCTTTTTGTAATTTTATTTGGAATTTCCTTGTTATATAACCATTTTTTAGTAAATAAAGCATACTATCCGTTTCCAGTAGTTTCTGGTTTTGAATTCAGCTGTTGTTTTCTATTTCAGATTCTTGACTACCGATAGCCTCTGTTCGTACCATGGCTTGCTTAATGTAGCATCCAGTGTTTAGTTTGTTTCCTTGCACTCTTCTGTTTAGAGTTGAGGGTTCAGATTGGTTTTCAGTCAATTGATTGATGTTGGATTGGGGATTATTGTTTTCGCTAATTAAGTATCAATTAGTATCTGGTTTGGAGCTTGGCGCCTCGGTAGGGAAGGAAGAAACTCTCTTCCACAGCCGCCTTTGTGGCCGGCCTAGGAATCAGTTGATTTCTCTTTCCATTACATGTCTCGTAAGTTAGACAGCCCAGTTCAGACCCAGATGGCAGTGGCAGTCTTCAAAACCCCGCTTAGTGGGGAATATCACGGGAACAAGAGGATGGAAGGGAAACAACCTGCCGGGAGGAGACGGGTGTTTGTTCAGACCGAGACCGGTTGTGTCTTGGGCATGGAGTTAGATCGAAGTGACAATGCTCATACAGTGAAAAGAAGGTTGCAGCTTGCACTCAATGTGCCCACTGAAGAGAGCTCGCTGACTTTTGGGGATATGGTGTTGAAGAATGATCTTAGTGCAGTTAGAAATGATTCCCCGCTACTTTTGACACGGAACTATCTGCATAGAAGCTCATCCACTCCATGCCTTTCGCCGAGGGGGAATGATATCAAGCAACGAGATAAGAGTGGTCCTATTGAGATTTTGGGACAATCAGATTGCTTTGCTAGTACAAAAAAATTGGTGAAGGACATTGTGAAAGCAATTAAGATGGGTGTTGATCCAATCCCTGTTCACGGTGGACTTGGAGGTGCATACTATTTTAGGAATAGCAGAGGTGAGAATGTTGCAATTGTGAAACCAACAGATGAAGAGCCCTTTGCACCCAACAATCCTAAGGGCTTCGTTGGTAAAGCTCTCGGGCAACCAGGATTTAAACGTTCAGTCCGGGTTGGGGAAACAGGGATCAGAGAGGTTGCCGCATACCTTCTTGACTATGATCACTTTGCAAATGTTCCTGCCACTGCCCTGGTGAAGATCACTCACTCGATCTTTAATGTGAATGATGGGGTGAATGGGAACAAGACACATAACAAGAATCTGGTCAGCAAGATTGCTTCTTTCCAGCAGTTCATAAAGCATAATTTTGATGCTAGTGATTATGGGACTTCTAGCTTCCCAGTTTCTGCCGTGCATCGCATAGGGATACTGGATGTTAGAATTTTTAACACGGATAGACATGGAGGAAACCTTTTAGTAAGAAAGCTTGATAGTGTTGGGGGCTTTGGGCAGGTGGAGCTCATTCCAATTGATCATGGTTTATGCTTGCCAGAAACTATAGAGGATCCATACTTCGAGTGGATTCATTGGCCTCAGGCTTCAATCCCATTTTCAGACGATGAACTTGAGTACATTAGAAAACTTGATCCTGTTTGTGACTGTGAAATGCTGCGGAGGGAGCTCCCCATGATTCGAGAGGCTTGTCTTCGCGTCTTGGTTCTGTGCACGATTTTCCTGAAGGAGGCTGCTGAATTCGGTTTGTGTCTTTCTGAAATTGGTGAGATGATGAGTAGGGAATTTCGTGCTGGTGAGGAGGAACCCAGTGAACTTGAGGTTGTATGCATTGAAGCGAGGAGATTGGTAGATGAGAGGGAGGATTTATCAGCAAAAGCTGATCTAGAAGATGAGGATTTTCAATTTGACATAGACTGTGACGATGCAGAACTTGACTTCACATCAAGAATGGCGGCTGGCGATTATGTGACAAAAGCCCCCTTTGACCTTGGAATTGGGTTTGGTTGTGGCCGTTATCCACTTTCAAAACTGGAGGAAAGCATTGAGGAGATGGAGGAAAGTGAAGGAGAGGAAGACCAAGAAGGATTTGCAATTTTACCAGCTCCTGAAAGGATTCCATCCATTTCAAAGCTTTCCATGTCGCTCAAGAACACTGGCTTGGGTGTCAAGAACCAAAAATGCCAGAAATTCCCAGGTTCAAAGCAAGAAAATGGATATCTTTCCAACACATCTTCTGGTCATAGGAGTGCAAATGAGCAGCTTCTTGCAAGTGCGAGCTTTGTGAAGCTAGCAGATTTGGGCGAGGAGGAATGGGTGCTGTTTCTGGAGAAGTTTCAGGACCTGCTCTACCCAGCATTTGCCGAACGGAAATCTGTTACTGTAGGTCAGAAGCAGATACAGAGGCTTGGCACTTCGTGCCAATTTTGATAGTAAGATACCAGTACGACAGTGGTATTGGAGAGAGTACTTAATAGGAACAATAAGACATCTAGGTTTGTGGGAGTTGAAAGGATTGTTAGGATAGGTTTGGTTAATGGGTTTTGTCCCTGGAAGGTCTAATACTATGGAGGGACCGTAGGAGGAGCTGTTGTAAATATTCTTGGCGTCAGCCAAGTGGAGAGCTGAGTTGAATTGTTTGTATTTTGTGTTTTTTTTTTTGGGGTTTCTTTCGCTCCATAAGGACTTGTGTGATAAATAATTTGTAGATGTTGTTACCCCTGCAATAATTTGATGTAAATACTGACCTTTGTGTTTCATATCCCACTTCTTTCTTGTTATGTTTTTGTAAGGTATAGCTTGGAGGCCGGTTATGATTCAGTTATGTCTTTTCCACAAGCAGATTGTTGAAATCTGGTAAAACCAAGATGTTATTGTTGGATGTGACACTGGAGTAAATTATTATTGAAGATGCATTACATGCGTACATAGTTTTGTCAGTTGTTAATTTTCATTACGGCGACGGCATGATTAATGTTAAAGTCCTGGTTTACATTGGTTCAAATCAACTGTTGAGGATAAACATTGTTGATGCTGATTGCTGACACAAGATAAAGATGCAGGAAAAGATATTTGGAAACATCAACGTGATGGGGTCCCATGCCCATTTAAGTGATTAACGTATTAACGAAATGTTGGGTTGGCCTTTGTTCAATGTTGTCCGTATTCAACAGTCAAAATTGGCTTCCAACACTTAAAAAGAGGGTTGCATGCTACAAGTTTTTACTTTTCTCTGTTTTTTCTGCCGGCGGGATGTAGGGTTTGGCATACTCTTAGTTTCTGCTGTTGTGTTTTTTGCTATACTTGGGAACATCACAAGTTATGCACCTCTTTAGGAACACAACTCGCTTGAAACAGTGTATAATTCATATTCACTTGTACAAACGAAGTTATCCACAGAACTGATGAGAGAAACAGTCATGGAAGTGTTTGGTGAAATTAATTCTTCATTCTAAGATTTGTCATTGCTTAAATTATAGTTGATCTTTTCAGAAATTTAACATGATAAACGGGGAAATCTAATAGAATCCAATCTCTCATTTGATTCCATCGGGTGTATTTCTATTTTACATGGATTGCAATTGAAGATAACATGATGAAGCAAGGGTAAGGCTAAAGTGGAGAGTGGGACTGGGTGGGATTTGTCTGCTTGTCTGGTCATAGAGCTTAACATGTTGAAGCAAGTTAAAATGACATTTGGCCGAGTTTTGGTTCCATTGTATAGGAATTATAAAGACATCTGACCATGTGCTTGGATAATCATCTCATATAATATAATACAGTTTACTTAGGAATTTAACTGTTTTAAAGTTTGGTATAATGTCTTTTGTTTCTTATAAGATTTTGTTCACTCTTATCTGTCCGTTCGTGAGAATAAGTAACGAACAGCAAAGCTGAAAGGATGCACAGAGAAGATGTGTGAGGCAGGGTAACGTTAATTCCAGCATAAACTCGAGTTCAAGAAACATACCCCCATTTTAAAACAAGCAAAGGGAAAACCTGCAGGTTTTTTTTTTAAATATATGAGTCACTTTTAAGACTCAATATTAATTATGGCTCACTTGGTGATTTTATTTTATTTCTAGTAAAAAAATTGTCCCTAAAACTCAATAATTGCTGTTTCTCTCCAACACAAAAAACACAGATGGACTTTCTGTATACGCTAAACTAACGAACACCCGAACTAACTGAACCCCAAACCGTGAACTGAGATTGCTAAGCCGTGATTTTGTGTTTGATTAGGGTAATTGTTGTGATCAATTGCTGAAATAAATCGCTGATTTTTGGTGGATGGATTATTGAAGAAGAAAGATTACGAGTTTTTGAGGTGGAAAAATTTATATATTTTGAAAATTCTTTTGATGGATAATTTAAATTTTTTTGGGTTATTTCTATAGAATATATTAAGGAAATTCAATGTGTCTTGGAATTTTCTTTGATGAAATTTGTAAAGATATTCAATGCAACTTAAGAATTTCTTCACTCAATTTTATCTACACTAAGAAATAGAAGTAAAATTATTAAAATAGGTACTTTTTGATCCCAAATAAAAATAAAATTTGAAGTGGGTTAAATTAATTTTGGGTCTTAAAATTGAGACACATGTAAAAAAAAACAATTATGAGAATGGGGCCAATTATATGTAGATTACAAAAAAAAAAAAAAAAAAACCTAAGGGTTATTTCAGTGAGATGTGTTTATTAGGGTAGATTGAAGCCACCAACATTTTACATAAATCTTGCATTTGCTGATGGAAGTCATAGGGGATTAGAAATCTGAAATCAGCCAAAACCACAGGATTATTAGAGATCAGCTGGACCATTTGGAGATCAAGTGCTATTGAAGCTCACTATTTTTGTTTTCTTATGCGAATACCATTTTACTTATTATTATGATTGTGATAATACCATTATGCCTATCCAAATTGTTGGAGAAAAGTTTACTCCTAACTAGAAAGATGTCAACTTCAAGTATTTAGAAAATAAATTTCCTTATTGACAAATACGAAAAGAATTGAATCATTGATTTCGAGATAAAACAGTGATTCTTTAATATATTATGTGTATTTTTTTCACCACAAATACGAAAAGAATTAAATTTTTTTCATTATTTAACTAAATTGTATTTGATTCGTGTGATAGTTTTTTGATAAGATATGTGAGAGTTTATTAATTTTTACTTAATTAATAAAAATTTCAAAAGTAATCTAACGTAAAGGTGATAAATGAGCCGGTTTGACTTACAAAAATAAGATTCATAAACATGTGATTCACTCGGACTTTAGACTTAAACTTGAACTTGAGCTAGTTCATTGATCTAAATAAATTTATTTAAAATTAAAATAATAATTTAATTGATATTATAAATACAAATTAATTTAGAACAAAAGAGTTAAAATTATTTAATATATAAATATAAGTTAAATGAGTAAAATTATTTATATAAATTATTTAATATTTGTTTATAAAGCATAAATTTATAATAAATAGTTTTATAAGCAGGACTCAAACTCTCAACAGACCTTTTGTCTTCTAATCCAGCTTGAACTCAAAGCAAGTCAAGTTGAACAAGATTTTCACTGTTCTTAGCTGGGCTAGACTGAACCCAGGCGGGGTCGAATCTTTTGCCATGTCTCTGACCCAGCACATACATATTCTTACAACTGCAAATCAATATCCCATCTATCTAAACAAAGCTATGTCTCCTGATTCCATGATGTTCTTCTTGTTAGAATTTTATAACATCATTAGCCAATATTGTTCTTCTTTGATGTAGTGCTATTGGCTATTACAACAATAGTCAAAAGACATTACAATTATTGCAGATTTCACATCACACCCACCAAAGAGGAAAAAAAAAAAGAAAACAAACTTGGTCATTTTGTAATTTTATTTTATTTTATCTTGATAACAATACAAGAATCAACTAATGCAAGGTGGCATAAATTATTTATAATTAACTTTACAACACAACAATGGGCAAATGCGACAACCTTTTAACCCACGAAAAGAGAAAGAAAAAGGGTTTGAGATCCCGAAATCCGTCCTAGTTGTTTTTATGCACAAAATATGCAGGGTATAAGACAAAAGTTGTGAAATGGAACTTTCTCAAAACCAAAAGGGTGGGTTAGTCGCTAAGTGTAAGTTAAATATGCCTCCAGGGTCTCTCTGCAAGGCTTACACATTCACCGTACCTAAAACAATCAACCAGATGATCGATTGTTAGCCCTGCTGCTTGCATGAATGAGTACACGATTACTGGTCCGACGAACCGGAATCCTCGTTTCAATAAATCACGGCTGATGGCCTCTGCTTTTGGAGTTCTCAGGGGAACATTTCTTGGGTATCTGAATTTGTTTATCGTTGGTTTGTAATTCACATAGCCCCACATATAGCTGCTGAATGATCCGAATTCATTCACAATCTGCATTTGGGTGATTAAATCATGTTATAAAGATTAGAAAAGTGATGTGTGCAGTAGCCAGTACGTAATTTAAAGGCATTAAAATCCTGAAAACTTGCCTTCATTATGCATTTGGCATTGTCTAATATGCACCTCACTCTGCTCTCTGCCAACATTATTGTTTTATCGGAGGATATCTCTGAAACCTCTTTCTCCCCCATTTTAGCAACAGTCTTGGGATCAAATCCCGCAAACGCATCTCTATTTCATCAACAAATTATCCGAAGTGAACCAATGAAATGTAAGTTTCAAATTAGAGTCTATGCAGCTATTGCAGAATATTTAGTACCTGAATAGTTCCTTCCTTCTCGAAATTTCAGTCCAGTTGTAATCCATCAACATACCAGACAATGCAAGCAGCTCGAACAATTGACTGTCATCATAAACTGGAACTCCCCAGCATTCATCATGAAATGCAACATAAACTTCATCTGTGTTGTAATGAATTTAACGTCAATGTCTACTCCTTCATCTAAAAATTAAATATGGTTGGTTCTTACCAATATTTGAAATTAATATGCAAATACAGTTGGAACAAGAATACCATTAAATAATTCATATTTATCAACGTCGAAGTGACTAAACAGTTTTAACAACCGGCCATTATAATAAACCACGATGATAATGACAGAGAGTATGAATCTTGGCATGCATTTTAGTTCATTCAGTTGAACTCTCAACCACTGCAAAAATAGATATATATTTACACACACACACACACACACACACACAAAATAATTGAAGATTGAAAGTTTCTCCTTTATTAAGCATGACGTCCATTAAATTCATACTTGTCGAGTGGCGAATAGATTCTCATTCTACAACCTACAAAAATGTCAAAGTTCAGCTATTAACAAATGTTGTTGTTTTGTTTCATCAGATGGTAGAATGGATTTCCATGAAATATCTAAATGTAGTATTGTACATTGAAGCTATATCTTTAAATTGCTGATAAATCTCTCATGTTTGAGACTGAGGTTATGTGATTTTTAATGATGATGTGCGTGAGAAAGGGCAGTGAACTTTCTGCAATTTCATAATAATAATAAACACAATAGTATAGAAAACTTACCACTGTTCTTTGTAATCCAGTTGCACCTCCTTAATTCCCCACAGCTAGAATCCTGACTCTGTTGTTGTTGTTGTTGTTGCTGCTGCTGTGATTGAACAGTTTTAGCCACGGCGACTTCTCTTCTTTCAGGCGGGGCAATCAAACGAAGAGCGAATGAAATCTTCTGCTCCAGTGGAGAACTAGAATTATCTGTAAGAGAAGAGTCGTTTGAGTTCTGTGACAAGGACAATGATAGTGATGATAAAGACAAGGAAGAAGTGCTTCTGTGAAGGCCAATTGGGTAGATTTTCTTCAGGTTTTTAGACAATAAACTTTGAGTTGGCTTCTCTTTTTCCTTAGGACTTCTGCTCTTCTCCATAATATACCGTCTTTCATTTGCTTTAGACATTCTGGAGAAGATAAAGAAAAGTCCTGATTGCCTTAAATTGGGTAGAAGTAAAAGGTTGGTTTGAGATCAATAAAGTTGGGGGTTTTAAAGTGAATGTGGCCTTAATAAGTCATGGCTGAAGTTGGTAAAATGTGAGTTTCATTATGGTGTGCTATTTGCTCCTTGGTTTTTACGCAAAAACAATAATGTATTTGGATAGTTTTTATATCAAATTTTTTTTTTTAAAAAAAAAGAGACCTAATCAGTGTCTTAAAATAAAGAATTGAGTCATCACCTTTTCAATTATGCAAAATCCTTTTCTATATTTCAGAAACTTGAAGGTGTGCTATTAGTTGCAATGGCAGTCTGGAAATGCGAAGAAAGTCTAAGATGATTAGAACGTTTAGTTGCAGTGTTTGTCTCAACGGAAGATTAAATAGGGTGGGATTGGTCTATCCTTAACTTGTACTCTTATGCATTGAAGTTTTTGAGGCATACCTGTTGCCTGCATAGACAGAGAAATTTCAGCTGTAAATATTTTAATCTTCACAGTCTCTTGTATATCTTTCACTTGAGTTAAAAATGGTTTTGCGTCAAATTGGCAGCTGGGGTTTGTTTGCGAGCAAAGTCATGGATGATACCAATATATCAAGGCGCAAGTCGGCGAGCCATGTGTCCGCACCCCCCCCTCGATATTGAGAAAGCGAAAAGACTTTGAATAAGAAAAGAAAATAAATGACATTATAAAGAAATAAAAAATAAATTAAAATGTTTAATATTATTTGGACCCATTTCACATTTTATAAATTAGAATTTTCTCTCAATTTTTGATATTTTTATTTATTAAAAAATAAAAAAAAAATTAAAATTATTTATTATCTTTTATATTTATGTATACATAAATTTAAATTTTAAAAATACATAAATTTAAATTTTAAAAATATATTTTTGTCCTATGTTATTAAGTTTTAATTTAAATTTAAAGGAAGAAAGAATAATGAATAGGCTTATTTTAACCATTAAAAAAATTAGCAATCAATTGCCTAAATTTTGTATCTAAATTTACAATAACAAATATAAGTTGTTGTACCTTACATGCATATGTAATTTTTGTCCTTTAAAGTGGATTAATGGCCTAACATTTTTTAAAAACTTATCACCTATTTTTTAGGATTGAGGGTCCATGCATGTCATCTTAAATTTTTGACTTAAAATAATAACATTAATTTTAAATCATTGATAATAAATTCATAATAGTTAATACTACAAGCTCAATATTTTTACGTAAACTTAAATTGTATAAATAATAATTTTAAATTAATTGCTTAATTTATATAAATAAATAAAGATATATTTATCTATCTATCTATCTATCTATATGTATATACATACGAATGTATTAGGGGCTGGCATTAGACCAAAATTAAATTTTGAGGGAGATGAAAATTTTTATTTAAAAAAAAAAACTCTTTAGATCTCTGTCACATTTTATCATACTAGTGGTGTGCAACATTCCGGTGTCTCTCTCTTCACTAGACTTTCAAAATTGCCGGGAAACTAACGGTTATCTAAAGCCCTAATCTCTCTAATTCCTCCCTCAAATAATACTCTCTTAAACCCTGAACTCTCTCTTCTTTCCCCACAGTCTTTGTTTTTTTTTCCCCGGGAAACAAACGAACACCCGCCCTTGGAACCTAAAACTGCCTTTTGGATGCTCAAGAAATGGATTCCTCTCCGTTTCAAAATCAAACAACAGTTCCTCTCCTCTTTCTCTTCCTCAATCTTTTCTAAACCCTACGTCTCTGCGGCAAAACTCTCCAGCGTTGATGCTGCTTCCATTGACTCTATCGATCCAAACCCTGCCGACCCAGTTCGCGAAATCATTGCCAATTTCAGAAGTTTAGGACTTCATGAATTTCTTGACGGCGATTACTCAAAAAATTTAATTTTCAGGCTGAGTGAACCTGAGGTTTATCAGATTATTGATTATCTGAGGGTTGAGAGCCCGGATTTAGCAGTGCCGTTTTTTGATTGGTTGAAAAGACATTCTGGGTTTAAGCATTCCCAGTTTTCGAGATTTGGGGTTGCTCATATTTTGGCAGGGAAGAGGAGGTTCAAGGAGTTAAGATTGGTTTTAGAGCAAGTTCTACAGGGGCTAGGTATTTGTTTGACGCTTTCATTTAGTATATATATTCTTATTAACTCTTGAAGCCTTTGATCAATTGAGATCTTGTTGGATTTAGCTCAATTATGTGTTTGTTATGCTGTTTCTATATTATTATCCTGCTTCAGATGATTAGTTATTATGATATTGTTAGGCACTTTAATTTGAAGTTTATTGTTTATAGATTTCCTGTGATTTCTTCTAGGCTCTGGTTCAGCTCCTTCTCTTTGTGAGTTGCTTTTGCACTGCTTCAGGGGCTGGGATTCAAACAGAGAGATATGGGATATGCTGGCTTTTGTTTATTCAAGATCTGGAATGGTTCATGATGCCGTTTTTGTTATTGCCAAGATGAAAGAGTTGGACTTGAAAGTTTCAATACAAACCTATAACAGTCTGTTGCACAACTTGAGGCACACTGATATCATGTGGGATGTATATCATGATATTAAAGCTAGCAAAACTCTGCAGAGTTCATATACCAATTCAATTGTTATAGATGGCCTATGCCAGCAATCCAGACTACAAGATGCAATTTTGTTCCTGCAGAAGACTGCAGAGGATGAGTTTGGGCCTTCTGTTGTTTCGTTGAATACCATTATGTCTATGTACTGTAAATTGGGATTTGCCAAAGTTGCAAAGGCTTTATTTTGTATGATGCTCAAGTATGGCCTACATCCTGATGCATTTAGTTATAATATTCTTATTCATGGTTTATGTGTGGCTGGTGCCATGGAAGAAGCATTAGAGTTCACAAATGACATGGAGAGGCATGGAGTTGAGCCTGACACAGTAACCTACAGAATTCTTTCCAAAGGGTTTTATTTACTTAGTAAGATGAGTGGAGCTTGTAAGGTTATTCAGCAATTGTTAGTTAAAGGTTCAAATCCGGATATTGTAACTTATACAGTCTTGATATGTGGGCATTGCCAGATAGGCAACATTGAGGAAGGATTAAAATTGAGAGGAGAAATGCTTTCACTGGGTTTTAAGTTGAATGTCATCACATACAGTGCACTAATCAGCAGCATGTGCAAAAGTGGACGGGTTGAGGAAGCATTGGCACTTCTTTATGAAATGGAAGCTAATGGCTTGACACCAGATCTTCTAACATATTGTATACTCATACATGGCCTTTGCAAGCAGGATAAAATCCAAAAGGCTATCCAACTATATAGTGAAATGTGTTCAAAGAGGATATCTCCAAATTCTTTTGCACACAGTGCAATTCTTCTTGGTCTGTGTGACAAAAAAATGATGTCAGAAGCCAGAATGTATTTTGATTCTCTGACAATGAGTGACTGCGTGCAGGATGTTGTTTTGTATAATATTATGATTAATGCGTATGTAAAACTTGGTAATATTGGGGAGGCTCTGCAGTTATACAAACAACTAATTGAGAAAGGGATTTCTCCTAGTATAATCACTTTCAATTCTCTTATTTATGGTTTCTGTAAAAATAGAAGGCTAGCTGAAGCTAGAAGGTTATTGGATACCATCAAGTTACATGGTTTGGAACCAAGTGCAGTAACTTATACAACTTTTATGAATGCATACTGTGAAGAAGGCAATCTGCACGGCTTGCGTGCCTTGCTGCAAGAGATGAAAAGTAATGCTATAGGACCAACTCATGTCACATACACTGTAGTTATCAAAGGACTTTGCAAACAGTGGAAGCTACAAGAAGCTGTCCAATTACTTGAGGACATGCATGTCAAAGGTATAAACCCTGACCAAATCACATATAATACCCTCATTCAGGGTTTCTGCAGATGTAAAGACCTAAGAAAAGCTTTTCAGTTACTCAACCAGATGTTGTCACATAATCTTGAGCCCACACCTGTTACATATAATATTCTCATTGACGGACTTTGCATACACGGTGACTTAAAGGATGTGGATAATATACTGGTTTCTCTTCAGGAACATAATACCAGTTTGACAAAGGTTGCCTTTACCACGGTAATCAAAGCACATTGTGCCAAGGGTGATGTGCATAGAGCAATGGTGTTCTTCCATCAAATGGTGGAGAAGGGGTTTGAAATTTCAATAAGAGATTACAGTTCTATGATTAATAGATTGTGCAAAAGATGTTTGATTACTGAAGCTAAATCTTTTTTCCGTATGATGTTGTCCGATGGCTTTCTTCCTGACCAAGAAATTTGTGAAGTGATGCTTAATGCTTTTCATCGAGGTGGTGATGTCAGTTCAGTTTTCGAACTGGCTGCTGAGATGATTAAATCTGGCCTTGTTCCTGATAAATACATGAGATAATGACTTTCATCCATCTCATCTTTGGAAAGAGCTGTCTGAGGTATTCTATTTCACCATTCCTTGTGATCATTTTCAACTGCAGAATTTATTAAACTAGTGTCCATGAATGAAGCCTATCAAATAATTTTTCTTCCACTTAACTGCTAATACTCTTCCATCAAGGTGACAACATTGAGAGTAAATTAACATTGGGTAATGTTTGAAGTGTTCTTTTGGACAACTCTGGAAAAAATTTCAATGTTTTATTTTTCTTTTCTCGTCCCTTTAATTTATGCATATTTGATTGCATGAGTCCATCTGCACCAATATATCAGGGCGGGGAGCAAGCATTCTTCATTTGGTTGATGCTACATTATTACATATAGGGGTGAAGATCAATCAGTGTTCACAGAACAAACGAAATTTGTGAGAGGCAAGATTTATCTTGTCAAGGCTTCTTCAATTAAATTACCAGTGAGACTAGTGTTAGTTGGAGGGACCATTTTTGTAATATCTGAAGTTGAAAATCTTTAAGCATAAGCATTTAGATCCAAGTATCAAGATGGTCAACTTTATGAAAAGAAAAAAGAAAAAAAATCAAGGCTAAAGCATATCCACAGCACCTATATAGGCTTTTCTTTGGTGGAGTTGATACTAGGTAACGCAATAATCCATGTTAGAACCCAATGTACCGCAACAGTTTTGATCTATGCTAAATTATGCAGTAGATATTATTAGAAAGTTGGTGGACTTAAATGGGATTACTGTTTAAAATCTGGTTGGATAAGTTGTTTATACTTTCTACTAATACTAAATGTAATCCCTCTGATTATGTAGCCCAAATTGAAAAGGAGAAAGCGCAACAGGGGAGGGGGAGAGGTGGGGTGGATTAGGGGTTGAGGTAATCCTTATATATGTCTAATGTATTCCTGTTTGGATGTTGCATTTGCCACGAGTAACCTGAATAAAGTCTTATTCTTACTTGTCTACACATGCTTTTGTGGAAAAGATGACATTTCACAAGATGAAAAGGGAACCTCCTGTTTCTATTTATTTTTGTTGTCTCAGTCTCCTTTATTTTCAGTGCATATTTCTTGTAAATCTAACTGAACTTCTGCCGTATAATTATTTGGAAATTCCATGGTTGATAGTAGCAACTGCAACTTTTGTTCAAACAGATGCAAAGCAGCTATAATCCCTGAAGGGAAGATTTCCATTAGTTATGTTTGCAGGAGGTTTGGGCAGATACACGAACCAAATGAGTACTCAGTTGCAGATTTTATAGGTGAGAACAAGAAATTTTAAAATTTTGGTAAATTATTGTCCAATGATTACTCATGAAAACTAGCAATGCGGAACTTTGGAATTTTTCGAATTTTTCATAAGATCATGACTGCTGATCCAAGCCTCTCAATCTCATATGGCTTTAATGAAATCTGAAAACATGACTAACTAGATCAATGCATCCTCCGCATTTTCTGAATTTACCATTTCACTTTAAACATGCATCAATTTTGTCAAGCTCAGTAATCTGAGCCTCTACGATTGCTCCTTTGATTAGAGAGGAAAACCATCTCATTCAGCTCAAAAACATCAAAGTTTCTCATTATATGAGCTGTGAAAGCATATATGGTTACTCCAGAAGCGAGTAGGCTTAAATATGTTACGTTAAACAGCCGATCATCAAAAAGAAGTAATTTTTTTTTCTTTCCTCCTCTCAATATCTTCCATGGTGGCTTTTGTCTTCTGCCTTCGTTGTAAAATCACTCAAATTGAATATTGTAGAAGCATGCATGAGTACCCAAAACAGGAGGCAAAGCAATAATGAGAGCTACCTATTCTTTTTCTGTGTCTGACATGTTCAAACAACAATAATATGTAACATGTTTTTTGGAATGAGCATTGAAAGTCTTCAAAATGATGGTGGATTGTTAAAAAGGATTACAAAAGTTATTTTTAACTGGCTTGTTTGTGGGAATATCATGTTAGGTAGAACTTTTGGGTTTCGAACATTATACAAGAAAGTATTGCTTTGGAACTTCAGTTTGGCAGAAGGGCTTTCCAGGTATTTGTTGAAGTCCAATTTTCTTCGATTGGATATTGGCAGCAATGTCAATCTCGGCCATCATCTCCAGGATTTTTTTTGCAATGCTAGATTGCCAGGTAACGCTCAGCTCTTCAATCAATTACTTGTGAATGAACTTGAAAGCATTTGGAGATAGAAATTGCCTGCTTGTGCTGAAAAATACATATATGTGCATTTGTTTCTTTTAGATGCCAGGAGAATGGTTGTCTTTGGAAGTCCAGTACTTGATTGTTTATATTGAATGCTCAGAAAACCAAAGGTTAGTAGATGCTCAAAAGGAATAAATAATTTTGGTCTCCCTGTTCAGGATAAGGCTGAAAAAATTGCTCGCAATGTGCAAGAATGTGACCTTAGTCTCACCTAGCACTTGTAGTTCTACTTTTGACATGGTAGTAAGAAACTACTAGGTTTTGTTTGATAAAGTCCTTAATCATGATTTGTTCATCTGCAGCTACCTAGGATTATGAGACAGACAGTCATTGCATCTGCATATATATATATATATATATATATATATATTTATATATATATATATAACAACACTACTCAAATCATTTTATCGTTTTGATTAATTTGCTTCTTGTTGCATGCAGCTCTACATGTTGGGCTCCCCATGGTTCCTCCTTATATGGTACTCTCGGAATTGCAAGGAGTAAAATAAAACTGGCATAAACTATCGATCTGGTGCTTGTGGCATTCTTCCTTATTCTGCACGAAGCATTCTGGCAAGACATATTTTGGATTACAGAGTTATACAATGTTTCATCAATTCATATATTTTGGATTAGCTTAGCTGGATATCTGTTTCACATTTCATAATCATACAATGTTTCAAAGAACTGTCCAAATTGATCTTCCGAAGCAGTAAGAAGCTACAAGAGCTTGAGAAGCATTTGGCTGAATCATTGTTTTTATTTCTATTGGAGCTAATGACTTCAGACGTGATTGCTTTGAAAATTTTGATTCTACTAAATCCCTTGTCCAACTCCTCCTAAATGAATTTTCTACAGGTTTGCAGGTAATTATGTTTATCTAATGCACAAACTGGGATTAATTTGTTCATCTTACATAGAACAAAACTATAGTGCCCGAAAGTAGCCGTGGTTTTATTATGATAATCTACGTTCCACTGTAGTGACTGCATAGTTCAGTGGCGGGAAAGTTTTTGGTGAATAACATACCCCAGGTGGGTGCCTTCCTGCATATGCCATCAAAACGAAGACAAAATGTGACAAGGAGAAAATTGATAAGGTAATATTTTACAACATCAAGCTGAATGAGAAACGGAATGCTCCTTTCCACCACTTAATTGTGTGCGAATGCACCACATCCATCATCAGAATCACCATAATTCAGACTCCACCATCAACATACTAGTACTATTTTCGTTGTCTATTTCGTCAAATACATATCACTGGCCATATTAGGCTTATACACACCTCAATTCGACCCCATCCCATATGCAGTTAAAGAAATGTTTCTCTTCGCAACATGAAAGAAATAAGAATAGTTTCAATGTCATCAGCAAGTTGCATAGGAACTAACAGAAAGCTGGGGAAATATAATCCTAAAGCTTATCCTCTTTACTATTTGGTGTAACAAGTGACATTCTGTGGCAAAGTAGCTGCCAAAATTTTGTAACAGCTTTAGTTATGATATGACCCACACACTCATGGCTTTCTTAATCACTAGCATGCTATAAATACTCTGTTTCAGTTTGCCATGTACTTCAACCAAAGACACAACACAATCACATATAACGAAGCGGAACACAAAGTATTGCACAAAAATGAAGGGCGCTGTTATTTCTATGTTGGTTTTGGTAGCATTAATTCAGATAATGGTGAAACCAGGAGAAGCTGTCACTTGTGGGAAGATGGATGCTTCTTTGGCTTCTTGTATTCCTTATCTGACGGCCGAAGGGACTCCTGCAGCTGCATGCTGTGATGGTGTGAAAAATCTCAAGACAATCACTCCAACTACTGCTGACAGAAGAGCAGCATGTGATTTTGTTAAGGCAGCTGCGGCTCGCTACCCGAGCATCAAGGAAGATGCTGTCTCATCTCTCCCTCAAAAGTGTGGGGTTCAGATGGACATCACTATTTCCAGGACTACCAACTGTGCCAAGTGAGTTAATAGGTCTTGATGCATATATTTAAAGCTTTCGAATTTCATATTTAACGTTGATTATTTGCCTTGACTATCCTGGCTAATTTAACTCAACTTTGTTTCTTCTTGAGTCTCCAGCATCAACTAAGATGGATGTGACCGGCTGCGGGAAATAAAGCTACGGGCGAAGGAGCTTCGGGCGTTTCCATTTCCTTAATCACATATTTAGTTGTGTGATGGTGTGTTAAAATAATTTATGGTTGTGGAATTCTTGCCATCTATGCTGATCTTAATCTGTACCAAAAATATTAAAAAAGTGAATAAATTTCTCCTTGTCTTTAGCAAGCAATGAGCTTTCCGAATCATGCACGATGAATTTCTATTTCTTTTTTTTTTTTTGTAAAATAAAGTTTTATTTAAAAAATAACCAACTTAATTACAAAATATATGCATGTACATATATTGTAAAGTGTGTTAGATAAAAAAGGGAGAGCACACAATAAGATTTTAAGTTTTTTAGAGCACACAATAAAATTATAAGTTTTTTAAAATAAAAAATATAAAAAAATGAAAAAAAATAGTCGTTTCCAAGTAAAATTTTAAAATTTAATGCACAATAAAAAAACTATAATTTATAATTTTTAGAACATTTTATTTAGTTATATTCAAGTTCTATTCATAAACTAGTGAACTTTATTAGAATAGTAGAAGAAGTTTGAAATTAAGGAATAAAGCTATTAAGTATTTTTTACCAATTTAAATTTAAGAGAAAAAAGATCAAGTTAAGTGTTATTTATTGTCACAAATTACATATTAAAATATAAAATAAAAAAAATGAGTCATCTCTTTCTAAATTTGAAGTGGCATTTACTGAGAAAAATACATAAAAGAAAAATAATTAAAGAATATAAGAAAAATTTTAATAAAAAAATTAATAATAAAAAAAGAATATGTTAAAATAAAATTTTCTCTCTCTATGTATATATTACACACACAAACACACAGACACACGTGTGTGTACATAATTAAAGACTTATTAAATTTTTTGTGTGTTATTAAATTATGTGGATGTATATGCATAATTATAAAATTTATATATATAATTATGAAATTATAAGTTGTGTGAGTGCGCGTGCGCAAGTGCAGGCATACATAATTATAACAACTCTTAAAATTAATTCTTTCAAATTTCAATTAATACAAATAAAGAAATAATTTTATTGGAGGCTTAATGCTAACAAGGCTATGAAGTCTTCACTAAAATTTTTAAGGATGTTTGATATTTTAATCTTACCATACAGAGAAATCGGCTAAAATTATAGAAATGATTTATGTTTCGTTGTGATTTTAGTAAATTTTGAAAGTAAAGCTAGAAAGTATTTAGTAGCATTAATAAATTAGTGTAATTCCATCTACTTTTTGGCTAATATATCCCATCCAGTGCTTTTGTTTTGCTACCAATGTGGCTCAAAAGTCACATCACATTTCAACACCGAAACAAAGGCCTTAGGCTCTAACAAATGGAGAAATCTATTCAGTCAAACGCACTCGTACGTACGCAAGTAAATAAATAAATTCTTAATCTCAAGTTAATGTCACAAGTCGCATAAACAGATATGTTGCAGATGCAATTTTGATATGGGTGCCACATGTAGGAGTGCATGGATGTGGAACGGCAAAGTTATCACCCAAACAGAAAAACCATTATAGGCCCTAGTTAAAAAAAAAATAAAAAATCAGTGATTGCATTATAAGCAAATTAATTGCAAGCCAAGCCCTTTCAGAAATTTTGCAGAGATGACAATAATATTGTTTCCAATGCCATCGTTTGACCAAAACAAAAAGAGGATGAATTCTCAAGCGTTACACTCGTACAGACAATTGCCCTTAATACAGTGCATTGGTTTGCATCTATTGAGACCAAACCTTGAGCAATCGCTGTGAGAGACACAGCCTGAAGCTACGGTGGCTCGAATAGATACCTTTTTTTCGCTTTCCAGCAATTACATGTGCATGTTATTGCTGCATAGGCCGCCCTTCGGACATCCAAATGCGCACTCGACATCGAGGGAACATTTTGGTCCAGCTTCCGTAGGTTCATTACCAGTTTTCTTTTGTGGAGTTATGCAATAACAGGTCCCATTGTTATTACAGAAGCCACCTTTGGGACATTTAAACTGGCAGTCAATATCGCGAGTACAAATGGAGTTCCGTATTGGCTTTATCAGCTGCTAGGCCTGCTGAGAAATATGCACCTGCGAATTGTTAACTGTTCATTAATATATTTTGATATATATGTGGAGCGAAATTGTGATTGAGAGAGAATCACAAGAAGCAATGATCAACGAGACGGTGAAGAAAGCTGCACTGAAAAAGGAGTTCATATTTTTTGGTTGCGAGGAGAAAACAAAGAACTTGTGATGATTACAATTTCAAAATTTGATTGTGGCAGGTAATATAGTAAACTGGTCCTATAGAAGAATGATTTTTAAGCCTGAGAAGCTGAGGTGGAAGGCAGAATAAATCTCAGTACATATTACGTTGCTGATAACTGACAGATTGCTGATAATTGGCAGATTTAAAAGACTGGAAACTGCATTTATTTACGGTCGAACGATAAAAGATAAATTTACACGCACAAGAAACTCTCAATTTCCGTTCTTCCTTTTAATGTAGAAAATACAAAAGAGTTGACACTAACCAAATTTTATATTACTAGAATTCCATAACCTTAAGACAAAATAAGTTTATCAGGCAGCCAGGTATTTTTTTAACCCTAGAGATGTCATTTGGCCTAATGAGAGTCTATAATTCATTACAAGAATACCGTCATTGTCGTAAATTAATTTATACTTAATTATGGACAAACCTGTCGTGTTTATGAATGCACGAACAGTCTATAAAGATCTTATTACCGCAATTAGATCGAGGGTGGAGTTAAATGAAACTATTGAGATACTCACTCAATTTATACTTTTGTGTGTGTGTATATACATATATATACATATATATACATATATATATATATATATATATATATATATATATATATATGAGAGCTAATTGGTTCATTTAATAACATTTTCTGGAAGTGATACAACTTTGGAGTCAACCGCCGTCGCATCGAGTTGGAGAAGGGGTTTTTTTTTTTGGTATCATTTTCTAAAATATTGATCAAGTATTAAAATATAATTCGGTCATCATAAATTGAAGAATTGTAATACGTGACTATCATAGGAAAAAGCTTAAATGTTCGAATTTAACCAATCAAACATGCATTCTCATGATAATTGGCAGATTCAGGGAACAACTTGAATTGCATTTAATTATGGCCATTGTATAAATAGAAAATATATATTTACATTAAATCGGCACAAGAAACACTCAACTTCTTGCAAATGCCTAGTATGACTAAAAATTAATAATCAAATATATCACAAATAGGACAGACTTTCAGAATTTATTTGAAAAATTGAGATATCTTGATTCATAGACTACACTAAGGTGGAATAAAATATTTAAAATATATAATGCAGGTGATGATTTAATATGTATTAATTGTCAAATAAAAATCGATGTTAATTGTCATTTCCATTTTTCCTTTTAAAGCTTCAATTTGTGGATTTGCATACATACCACCTTCTTAATTTCTTACCGCTTGCTGTAAGACCCTTAATTACAGTTGCTGTATTAACGAGAAATCCCCGGGGACAATTGCTTAACTGACTTGTTGGTTATTAATTAAAATACTATCTATTGATTAATAATGATTATAACGTACATGAATACAATGTGAGGAGGAGGAATGGCCAACTTAGGCTCCAAAATATCTGAGCATACTAGAACTATTTGAAGTAATAAATTAAATTGATTATATAGTTTCATTACCAGTAAAATCTAAGGTAATAGCCATATTTAATCTGTTTAACTTGGATTTCTAAACGAAGAATTAGTGCGATTAGAACATCTATACAATAGCATAAGAATGACCAAAATTTCTAATTTGAAAATAAGAGCTTCAAGTGGTTATTACACCAGTAAAAATTGTCTAAAATAATATGAAATTATGGTACAAATTTTACAAAAACTCACTCCTACCATCACCTTCAACGCAATTATTAAGATTGAAAGTCCAAAGACAACATATACTGTTGCCTGCTCAATAACATTCTACACCACAAATGAAATTCCCGATGGATGAAAAATTCCGAGACCATGTCACAAAGCCGATGTTGTGTATCTCAGTGTACCAGAGCAACAAGTGATTGTAAGTATCTATTTCAAACTTGATTCTTTTTTTATTATCTGTTATTATCTTTTCTCGGCAATAATATTTTAATATTAATTACTCAAAATTTGAAGTTTCAAAATATTTGATTTTTTTTTTTTATGAATTTCATACCATTTTTATTTTTCAGTGTTAACAAATAACAATTATAGAATGGGAGCACCACGTCAATTTTGTGACATTAAATATCATTCCTTGATTTAGCAGCAACATTTTCTTTTAAAAGTTAAGATATATTTTTAAATTAAAAATATATATTGAAATATTGACCTTAAATATAATATCCTAGTCCCTTTTATTATGAAAGCAAATTTTACATTAATTTTTTAAAATTCTTTTTTTTTTAAAAAAAAAAGCTAAGCCAAATTTACTCCCCTTTTTAGCAAAAATCAGTCCTTACATCAAAGGGATTTGAAGGGAGAGGGCACAAGAATTACCCAACGAAGGGGTGTTTAATTGGATAGAATTAATTAAATAAGTAACCTGATCATATTATATGACAAAATTGAATCTAATTAAAAATCGAACCACCAAGACAATCTTGAATGCAACATCAAGAATGATATAATTACTAACTTAAAATTCTTATTTCATATCGATTAAGTGATGAAGAGACATGCTTTCGTTTTAAGTAACTGACCATGTCATCACATTGTTACTAACAAGAACAAACGACGATTAATACATTTTCCCTGGCTGATGTCATCAATACAGAACACGTTGCACTCACTATCCTTGCTATATCGTGAGCTTCGGAAGTGGCGGCAGGCGGTGTATCTCCTGCTACGCATCCACAGCTACTTTCAATACATGCTACGGGCATTCCCCCACAATCTACGCCTTTGCAGTCAGCATCACTCGAACACGTAGTTTGCACGACCACCCCGCCTTCAGCCTCCGGCATCTCTCCTGCAAAACATCAGACAAATAACGTAATTGATCGACATATGGATTAGCAGATAAATTAACAGTGTAGAAAATGAGAGAAAGACTAACAAGATGCCATGATCATGAGAGCGACAATGAAAATCATCTTAAGAGAAATCTTCTTCCTATACATCTTGTTGATTGTAGCAAACTGGAGATAGATGTTAATTTTTTGCAGAAAGAAGAACATGTTTCCAACTTTGAGCCTGTTTATACTAGTCCGGCATGTTGTATTTAATTGCAAACATAATTTTGCAAAATCCAGAATTCAAATAATATACTGTGGTTCTATTTCTATTAGGAAGCGAAGCAAAACTGAATGCTGTATAAGTTAAAATCCAGAATTTCAACTACATATTTGGTTCCCATTTTATTACTACCCGAAACAAAGTAAGTTCAAAGTCATATTAGAATCCAGAATCCAGATACCATTTTATGATTTATGTAGAAGTGAAAGCACCACACTCCTTAATGAATAATTAGGATACCATAAAAATGTTTTGACACAACATTAATCTCTGGTTGAACAATATTAATTTCTGTAGAACAAAAATTACTATATCTAGTGGGGAAACTATCGCTGCCCTTCTTGTTTTCTGACCTAATTATTCAAGACCCCATAATTTTTACACATTACTCAAAAATAGTCTATCCTACAAAGTTTTTTAACTGTTAATTTTTTTTGGTAATTTGACACTTTTATTCCTAATGAAAAGTTTAATTTGACATTTTTAACTGTCGAATCAGACTGATTTAACATATTTTTCCGTTGGCTTTGGATTACTTGACTCTTTTTACTTCTGTTGTATAGTTAATTTAACATATTTGCCTATTAAACCTAATTATTTGAGATACTAAATTATTGGATCTGAATTCGAATTAAGGCAATAGCACATTTACCTTGTTAAATTACTAATT
Organism: Swietenia macrophylla; assembly: GCA_032401905.1. Lineage (NCBI taxonomy): Eukaryota > Viridiplantae > Streptophyta > Magnoliopsida > Sapindales > Meliaceae > Swietenia > Swietenia macrophylla. The sequence continues at coordinate 5,072,299 of CP135585.1, read as the reverse complement.
TTACATTTTTACACGCTGGAGAAGAATTCGAACTAGGCAGTATCAGTCCGATTTTCTTTTGATTTTGATTTGAAAAGAAGGCTGTCATGATTTTTCTTTCCATTTGTAAACCGGGGCAATGACCCGATTTTTCCTCTCACTTTAATTGCAAAATTAAATTGAGACACGAACCTGATTTTCCAATCCAATAGTGGTTATACCTCGAGGTTTGCAGAAATTATTCCATGGCTAGGTTAGTTTTTGCAATGCAACTATAGACGGCTGATTAGTTTATGGTTGGACTGTAAATGATTCAGCCTTCGCTATGTGTTTTGAGAGAAAATATGTCTTTTATTGACTTTCTCTGTGTGTGTGTATGTGTTACAATGCTACTGCTTACATGTCTGTATAGCCTAAAGGGTGTGATGAAACTCTAGCTGAATGTACAAGATAAAGGAGGAATAAAGATGCAAATTTTACAGCTACCTACTATGCCCTTGCTTTTCCTTTTTCAGTCTCCAGTGTATGCACCACAAGCACTGCTACTGCACCTGCTCTGCTTTATGGTTTTGCTGCACAGACAGTAGCTACATACTCGTTTCTTGAGCTCCAATCCATTATCTAACAGTTTGGAGAGTGTATTAAGCGTAGAACGTAATAAAATGTGTCAAAATATACGCTCTCTGGTAAAAATCAAACCCTAAAATGTGCCCTTCATTTTAATTTTCTACTGCTGTTAACAAGACAGATGCTTCAATTATACGTAAATAACCGAGAATTTCATGGAAATTATTTCGTCTTCTCCTAGAGAAGAAAAGAATATGCCTTTATTGACCTTTCTTTCTTTTCAATAACATAACACATCAAATGCTCTCTGGAATCTAACGTTTTGCCCAAAAGATATCCGTTTAGACATCAATTTCTAAGAACTTGGATTGTTGCATTCAATATGGTTAAGAACTTGAAGACAAAATCACGAAAGCCCAACTCTTTTTTGAAGTTCATTTTCAACTTTTGTTGGAACAAAATCGACTCAAATCGGTTGACCACTCTAGCCAACTAAACATTCTAGATTTAACTTATCTAACTTTCCTCTATGTACCTACATTGCTTCTTCAAGTTCAAAATAAATAATTATGATTTCGTTAGAGCCAATGCCTGTTTCTTTACTGCTAACACAGCTTAATGTGGCAAAAAATTGATATTTTGACTTGTATAGTTTATCTAGTCGATCTATCCATTCGGCACCACGTTCACGTCAAGGTTTGTAGTTTGAGATTTAATTTTTTTAAGTTTTCCTCTGATTTCTAAGAAAGAGGACGACCACATAGGCATTTTCCAGTAGAGCAGTAAATTAGGCATTGGCAAATGAAAGGAATTTGCTGGATTTGTCGTATTTAGGTGCATTTGCTTGGAAATGCACGCACAGTAGCTCTTTTTTTTTTTATATCATATATTCAGTCTGTGTTTGCCAACAGTGTGTACCAGAACCCTCTATGCCCCAAAATATCGTGACTGTGTTCCTCGTGAATGCCCCCTTTTCCTAGCTATGGTAAGAACATTTTTTGCTGCTTCTTAACTATCATCAGGATTAATAAATTGGTTTGTTACTACTTTTTGATTTTTCATTACAGAGAAGCAGTAAAATTCAAAGAATATTGAAGATAAATGTTTATTGTTTTCAGGATTCAAGAAGTTCAGCAGAATCTTTTGTGTCTGTGGATGACGTGGATTGCTTTCAGAAAGTCGAGATGGTGGTTACTAATGATATCAACAGAGACAGTACAGTTATTGAAAGTGAAACCAACGGTACATCAGAGGCTAATCTTGACAATCAGTTGGACTCTCAGAGGGATGGCTCTGACGGCAACAATGAGAACTTATTAGATATAAAATTTACGATCAAATGGATTAGACTCATCATTGTCATGGCATTTACCGGCCTATTTGCACTTCTGAGCATCTCGTATGTTACAAACAACGGGAAAATTCAGCCGAAAACCATATTTAGGCAGAATCCGTTTTCTTTTATTATGTTTCTAATGGTTCTGATGATCGCCTTCTTTTGCGCTATCAATGGAGTGATATTCAGCGGGAAATTTCCAACCATCAGTAGGGCTTTTAGTATGTTAGCCATATTTGGTGTGATCCTTTCATTCACAGTCTTATTGTGGGCATTACTACCATCAGAATTTGGCTGGGCTCCTTGGATTTTCTTTGCATTCACATTTGGATCCCTGCTTTACCTATGTGGTCTGCGTAGACAAAGGAATTTCAGTGGACCAGATAACTTATAGTATCATCTTGTTCATGTTGGCCTTGAACATATATTTTACCCTTGTTTATCTTTTTGTGTTCTCCACATAAAGTATCGTTCTTATATATAATTTTTCTATTTCATCCTACCAGGTATAACAAGTATATGTATATCCATTTTTGTATGACTTCCAGAAGGAAAAAATTCAAGTAATTTTGAACCCTAATTAAGATCATTGTCTTCCTTAGCTTATATGTTAATCATAATATCTTCATTCCCGGCTAATGCTTGCTGCCGAAGAAACTGCAGTCTTGCATTTCAATAATCAACAAGTAATCATCAAGATCATCTGGCAACACTATGGGTGCACTTGCTCACTGTTACTCTCTATGGATAGTGTGAAGACGGTCTGTCCGCTCTACATGCAAAAGATGTCTGTATATACAGAAACCTCTGCTTAGATCTATACGCAGACAGAATTATTTTCACATTTTTCGTGCTACTACATGAAAAAGATGATTGATGAGTATCATTAGTCCAGCGGCGTGCCACGACTTGTATAGTTTTGGGAGAACAGCCTTTAATCCAATTCCGTGATAATGATAAGCCACGCAGCTGGGATAACTCTTACTCTACTGGATCAATCAGTATTACCAGTGTCCATATATATAACACTTAGATGATTTAAAGCGCTCTGCAGATAATAGACCGCACTTTATCGCAATTATCTCCATTCCTTTCAATTCTTTTACAATCCAATTAACAAAGAATTTTTTTTTTTAAATTTTACCATCGGTGATAAAACTGCAGCTTTAATTTATCACATGAAGTGTCAATGCAGCAGGGTAGAGCTTGTAAAATCCTAGACCGTTAATCCTTTGAAAACGTTTTCTTCAAGTGTCGGTACCAGCACATAGTGAAAACTAGCACATAAAACTCTTAGCAGTTTGCAGTGGTTTCGCATGTGTATAAAGACAATCGAAAGAAAAATCAAGAGCGGAGAAAATAATACTTTTTTTTTTTGGTTATAAAAATATGGAGAAGAATTAAATCTGACTCCTTGGAAATCCTCGTATCTGCAAAAGACGGCCTTTATATGCGAGACAAAATGCAGTCATGCAACTATAGCAATCAGCAAAAATAAATAAATAAATAAAAACCCAAAAAGAAATTATCTTTTTTTAAAAAAAAAAACAGATAAGCGGGGCAGAGACACGCACGTTAAGTACAGCTTCACAACATCTCAAGAAAGTATACATGGAGCAGACTATTGTCTGTGAAACATTATTAAACAAAACAGTTGAAGTTGGATAACATAAGCAAAATATTATCAAGTAAATGAGGACATGTTCTGAAGGGCTGAATGAGGAACCTTAGTCCCTATTTATATACGAAACTATCGTATTTCCAGAGGATGCCAGGAGGTCTCTAATAAGATCATAAATGTCAAACAGCTATGATCCAAATGCATGTCTTAGTAAATCACAAAAATTTCTTCTAATTCTGTCGTTGAGGGCATTGGATAAACGGGTCAGGACTGGAGAATATGCATTTTTTTGTCTGCTACTTCAGCACATGGACAAACTTTGCTTTTAAATATTGGAGAGTTTTATGAAAATCAATTTCCTTTTGTCTTGATTGTTTGCATTCTAGTACCTTGTGATTTTATCTTATATATGCAGTAATTTTTTCTTTACGATATTTACATCAATTTTTGACCATTGATTCGTATAAATTTAATAATTGAAATATAAAATTAGTAAATAGCATTTACATACATAGAAAAGGATTCGCGTTACTATAATTTCTTATACAAATTGTTACGCCCTTCGGATAATGTTGGTTTAGTGCACTTCAAATGATTAAAATTGCATTCCATATGTCATGTATTTATTGAGATGATTTAACTATACATTAATTACTTGTCCCAATCAAAGTTAAAATTTTTGATAATGTATTGATCCATAGGTTGATTTAAATATAACACTCAGTACCGTCAAGCTTGATTTGAAATATATATATATATATATATATATATATATGTGAAGCGATCAAGGGCCTATTAACGTCAGCAATCCGATAATTTCAATAGTTAATGCGCTTAAGCGGTAACACAATTACCACAAAGAACTATAAAAGCTATCAACTCCCCCACATAGCTTAATCTGAAGTGACGAAATTCGGACAAAAGTAAAACACAAAGGCTTTGGACATGCTACCATCTCAATTAATGTTGTATACTTTAATATCAAATAGTTAATTATTCCGAATAAAAGAAAAGAAAATTAGATTACAGAAATCTTAAACAAGAGAGGAAAAAATACAATAGATTATCCTGGATATTTCTTAGTAACACTCGGATAAGAAAATACGATGAATCTCTGGCTACAAATATGGAAAGCGTTCGTCAACAAGAGTAAACAAGAAATACCTGCCCGTTGAAGATGAAAACTATCGCCCAGCTATGACCACTAGGTACAATAGAGGGGAGACAGAAAGAGTCACAAATTCAAACATTTGGTAAGTATAAATTATGTGGACCATTCCATAAGAAAAAATGACTACACCTTTCAAAAATATCTAAAGAAATCTTGTTCAGGTGTATTAGTGACATAAAATTACAATTATTAATTGTTAGTATTATTGAATTACCTCTTGAACTTCCTACTTAGATACAAGTCCGATTTTATTTAATAGGCTTGTTATGTAAATTCTATTAATAATATTTACTGTAGGCGTTCGTGGGAACTTGAAGACAAAAATCATTATTGACCAAACATAAGTCTCACAACATGACTCAAGAGCTTGAGTTTGAAAGTAAAAATTCAGATAATAATATAAAAGAGGGGAGCAAGCTTAAATGTATGAAATTGAATCACCACTTGACCAGATAATTGTATTTAAATGTTTAACAATCCTCCTCACTTGTAAACTTAATTTCATTTAATAGATGTGTCATGCACATCCAAATAATTATGATTTAATTTATTTGTCAGGGAGATTTGCAAACCTATCTAACATAATGAAGCAAAAAATTAATTTCATGAAATAATATATATTTCATTATTTGATTCAAATTTTACAATAAAAAAATAAAATACAAAAGAAAATTAATCATATCTACACTTTTTATAAGAAGGTTAAACTAATTTTGGCATATTTGAGTTTGATTTTTGCCTTGCATGTAAATTTCTTCTGTGTTTTTTTATCTTAAGCAGATTTTTATGTTGATTTTTGTCATTTTTCTTTAAGCTGGCAAATATAGGGTCAATTCTCATTTTGTTTCAAGAGAATGTCAACCCCTGGCTTCTGTTACCATTCATAATGCAAGTTAACAAGGATAAATATTATGACCACAAAATTCATAATTTTCATCTTATCTCTCTTGAAAAAATTTATAGGTAGAGACATGCCTCCAGATTTTGAAAATCAGCATAGACTTCCCTATAAGTATCAAAAAACTATGAGAAATTTGTAATATATAAGAGATCTCTCACTAAGTTTAGAATATTTATGATGAATTTCAATACTTCAAAGGAGTTAAAAACTAGAGGTGCTTGTTTGTAATTTTGCTAAATCTCTCAAAATATTATTAACAAAATTTCCCCTTTTTTTTCTATAATTTATCTGCGGTTTATATATATCATCTGTGCGATAAATTCCCTTAACAATAGCTAGATAAATAGATAGAGGAAAAAAGTAATATTATTTGAAGAATTTTCGCTAACCTTTCCTTTAAACCACTGAATCTCTTCAGATAACCAATGTTTATAAATCTTTCACCAATTGGAGGCTTATTACCATGAGTGCACAAATTAAGTTTATCTGATTACGTCTGTTAATGTGATTTGGGAGCTAAGCTTAAGTTAAGTTTATCTTTGTGAATTGTGATTGATTGTAAAAATCTGATGGAGGTTATACAAGGCCAAAAGTTCATCCATTAATGATATTAAAGAGCTACTATGTTCATTATAGAAGTGGAAATCTAAAGAGAGAAAGTAACCAGAGAAAAAGCCAAAACTTAAAAACAGAATTTAGGAGGCTAAAACTGTGAGTTTCGTCGAGATTAAGAGATACTTAACAAATAAATGTCAATCATTCACTATCATACTTGCCACATGTTATCAGATCTTTAAAGCCTTATAAAAACTTATATTAACGGAGGATCCGAATCTCTTTCTAGCAATTTAGAGAGGAAAAAAGAGAAATATAAGGGTATTATAAGATTTGTCTTTAAACATTACTATTGGGTCTCTGATAGCTCCACTCTTCGTTTCTTAACTCTAATCGAACTTTTCATTTGAACACCAACCGAAAAGTAAGGCAACAACATAGAAGCGCCAAATTTATTTAATTTGAGTACACCCATAAAACCCTCTTGCTAATTTAATTTAATTTCCAGCATGTTCATATTTTACTCCGATAAGGGCTTCGGTCAAAGAGTGTGGAGGTGGATCATTCAGACATAAACACCAGGTTACTTGGCATGTGCAGACTTTGCACTGACCACACACAGGCAAGCAATCTTCTGAAGTATGGCATCGAAGAGAAGCTAGATTCCTTGCTTCAGCTCCCACTTGGCCAGCTGCAACCAATATACATAAAACATATTCTAATCAATAACGAAAGCATCTTTGGTTCTAGTTTAAACATTGGTATATAGTAGAAAATTATAACGATATATGCCCACAACATAACAGTATAAATACAGATTTATATAAAGAAAGAGAATAGGTACTACCAAGACGCAATCACCAAGAATGTGAGTATGAAAGCCAATTTGAGGGAAGACTTCTCCATAATTTCTCTGATTTAGAGTGATAGCCGAGATATGATGTTATGCTTCTGTTAACTGTTTTATGCACCAGGAGTACATTTTAACAACCTGATTTTATAGGGAAAGCAGCTGCTTGGTTAAGATGGTTAGAAATTAATCTTCTTAGCCAAAAATGGATCATTTATATTATGATGAATTAATTAAAAACAAAGCATTTTAGTAGAAGTGAACTGTATATGAGATATGTTTGCAATTTATGGTTGCCTGACTTCAATGCTAAAGTGATTAAAGAGATGTTGTACTACAAATTTAGTTTCCATATATAGACGAAAAATATTAACAAGCATAATTATTATATAAACAATTCAGTAGACATGTATTATATATGGATTTAGGCAAGATATACTTTCAATTTCTGGTTGCGTCAATTAAATGCACCAGTAATTAAAGAAATGTTGTGCTAGAACTTTAGTTTTCATATATAGGAGAAAAATATTAAGTCTTTTGTCCCTCTTTATATCTTGAATGATTTGAAATTGCATTTCAGGTGTATGTTAATCATTCATTAATTATAATTATCTATAAATGACACAAGATCTTATGGTAAAAAAAAAAAGTTCATCCCTGTATACATACACATGATTTTTTATTTTACATTACTCACTTTATGGTCAGCGACAATAGTTTGTTACATCAATTATTTTTAGATCAAGTATACAATGTCATACGTGTGACTGTGCATTATAAGATGATGCCAATGATATAGTGAGAGACCCTCCTCGCATTATGGTAAGTGTTATCTTGGCGTGTTCCTTTTAATTCACTGCATTAAGTTGATTCATAAAGTGCAATAAAATCAAGTAAAATGTGTAGTCATGCTCTATAATGGGAGCAATCCTCCAATAGGAATACAACTCAAGACAAATGAAGAAAGGAGATGCAAATATGGCAACAACTACCGTAGCAGCAAGAAATCAAGAGAGGGATTTCCCCATCTCAAAGCAAAGAATGGAAAAGTCCCTTCATGGAAAAGTGTTTCCAAATAGTGTAAAAATGTATAAATTCTATTATATATTTAAGTGTAACACAATATAAACAGCGTGGAATGAAATAAAATGTTTGGCTTTCATCTTACAATAATTTTCTTCACATCCTGCCTCTTCTTGTACTCTACTTGTTCCTGCTTCCACGGGCATATACTTCTGCTTCCAAATAGTAAATACAATGCCATAGTTAGAATCTTACTCCGCTAGATCAAAAAAAGACGAGAGAGAGAGTGAATATAAATTTGCATAGACATAGAGAGGGATACAATAAATTTCAGCACCCAGGACGTTGTCCAATAACTTCTAATAAAAATTAGGCAATAACGGAATACACGAAAAAAGATCAAGCAGTAGAAATCACAATTTATGTGGTTCTATCTTCTCCAATTAATTTTTAAGCTCTTTATCTAACTAAATATCATACAGAAAGTATTAATCAAACGCCCAACAAGACAAATTCTATGATTGCAATTAAATTCCCATATATAAATCCTATAACACTTAATCTATAGAAGGCTTTTAAAGTCATCACATGCAAAAATCACGACTCACGAGAACATCATTTTATTTTAAGTTCATTTTCCAATTTATTAAACCAAATTCAACTCAAGTTAATCAAGCCTTGTCAACCGAGCATTCTAGATTGGCTTATTTTGTTTTGTCATATGGATCTTCATCAAAATTTATGGATGCTTCTTCAAGGTCACGCCAAAAATTTCACGATTTAGTTGGAGCCATTATCTGCTTCGTTGCTGCCAACGCACCTTAATGGGCAAAAAATTGAAATTTTTTTGTCGTGCAGCTTATCTGATCAAAACAGACATTCGGCAGCGGGCGTCGAGGCCGTCAAATTTTGTTCTTTAATTACTTAAATTTTCCTCTGATGTCTAAGAATAAGATTGTGCTACCATTTGCCACATTTGCCAGTACAGCCGTAAAGTAGGCTTTGGGAAATGAAAAGAAATCGTTGGATTTGTACAATTTATGCATATTTGTCTTATATAGCCAAGTGCAGACAAATAAATTTTCGTTCTTTCTTGGTAATTTACGCTCAATAGCCTCATTTTTCTTACATATATTCACATGCTGCCTTTGCTAATTAACGCCGTGTATCAAATCCAGCGGTTTGTGACTGTTCTTTGCAATCGAATGCCCAGTCTTCCTACATATGGTGAGAAATTTCTCGTTTGTACTTCTTTTCACTCATTAATGATCCATGGACATGGTTTTCTATTATAGACCGTGGTTCAATTAGTATATAATACTGAAGATAAATGTTAATTACTATTGTTTTCAGGATTCAGGAGGTTCTTCAGAATCATCATTTGTGTCTTTTGACGAGGCTTCTTGTCAGCAAGTTGAGATCATGGTTATAAATGAAATCAGCAACAGTACGGTTTCTGAAATTGAAACCAATATCGGTTCATCAGCAGCTAATCAGAGGGAGGACGGTGAAAATAGCAGCAACAAGAACTTATTGGATATAAAATTTACAATCAAGTGGGTTAGACTCACAATTATCCTTGCGTTTACTGCTCTTTCCGCACTCCTGAGCGTCTCTTATGTCGCAAATAACGGGAAGCTTCAGCCGGAAATCATATTTAGACAGAATCCTTTTTCATTTATTATGTTTCTAATGGTTCTCATGATTGCTTTCTTCTTCGCAATCAATGGAGTGATATTCAGTGAGAAACATCCAACTATTGGTAGGGTTTTTAGTCTCGTAGCTCTAATCGGCGTGATTCTCTCTTTCACAGTCTTGTTGTGGGCATTACTGCCACCGGAATTCAGCTGGGCTCCTTGGATCTTTTTTACATTCACATTTGGATCACTACTTTACCTGTGTGGTCAGCATAGACAAAGGAATTTAAAGGGGCCGGATGCCCTATAGCATCGATCTATCCATCTCGTTCATGTCACTGCAATTTCACAACTGTTTCCATATCATGGCTACTCATCTTTTTATTACTTTGCATTGGGATAACTTCTTGTTATTCATCTTGTTGTCGTCACATAAAGCTTCGATTCGATACAGATGTATTAATTTTCTTCGCACTTAATATGGATAATTTCTTGTGTATCATAAGAAATTAGTCTGCTCATCATTTTCTTATCTTTTTTTATATGTATATATATTCTGCTCATCATCCTCTTATCTTATTACACACACACACACACACACACTTACAAGTAAATTAGAGATATGTCAACGACCGAGATGCAATTACCTATGTCCGGCTGGCAACACTGGTATACTTATACTGCATTGTGATAAACAAGGGCGATAGCCTCATGTACCAGAAGCATATGCACATATAATATTACATGCTCTCTTATCTTTAAGTTATTAGGTTAATGGTAATTCGACGTATGTAAATATTGAATCAAAATTAATTATTTTAAATGGCTCTTTTATAGTAAATAGTAACTGAAGGTAAAAAATAAAAATATAAAACTTTTTATATTATCATTAAAAAAAATTTGTGCCCGTACGTAATTCTGCAAGACCACAAGTGTTTGTACAATAAACTAATAAATCACAATACGTGCCTATTTATATTGGTGACACAATTATATTAGATGCACGCGCCCCAACTGTACAGAAGACTTTATTATAATTACAACTGGTATGTATCATAGACATATAGTGTTTATGCATTGGGGCAAAACCATCGAAAACCTTCACAATTAATTTATTATCTTGAAAATATAAGTTTCCTTCAAGTATTGCACAAGTATATGTGAGAAAAAACTTGTACATAAATCTCTAACAATGACATTTGGGGAAAAACACTGAAGAAAAAAAAAATTAGAGAGAGAGAGAGAGATCTAGCTGGAGAAATTTCCACCATAGTAATCCCAGCATCTGCACGGTATGTTTGCGAGATGTAGGGCAGTAATGCAGATGTCAGACCAAATAGTGGAATTTTGGTGACATAAACAGAATATGAACTAATGAGGACATATCCTGGAGGGGCTGTAAGTGCAACCTTAGTCTCTATTTATACAACAAACGATCGTATTTGCCAGAAGATAACCAGAAGGGATCTAATAAGACGATAAATTAATCTACAACAGCTATAATCCAATGCATCATTGGAAAATTCAAAAATTTCTGCTAATATTGTCGTTGAGAGCATTGGGTATACTGTCACGGCTTCAGAATATTTATTTTCTTGTCTGCACTTTGAAAACAAAGTGACAAACTATGCGTCTCCAATCATGTTTAAATATTAGAGAGTTGTATGAAAACCAAATTCTTCTCATCTTGCTTGTTTGCATTTCAGTACTTGACAAATTTGAAAAATTAAATAAAAAAATTTATACAGTAAAACCTCTATATAATTATAATGTTGGGATTAAACTATCTTTGTTGCTTAAGAAGGATATATTTAATAAAAATTATTATTTTGACTTAACTATCCTTAGTACAATGACACAAAGATAGTTGGATTAGTTTCTAGCTCATTTGTAAAGGTTTTTATTTTCTGTTATTACCATCAAATACCACTTCTAAAATCTAGCCATACGATACAAGTATCATCAAAAATTTTAAAAATTATTACCGTCAGTGTTTTAATTACTTACTTTCGAAATAGATAAAAAATTATGTCTTAAAACAAGTAAATATAGGTGTACTCGAGGAAATTTTTAGTGCAATTTTTACATAGCTAATTGATGTAAAGTCACATGCAATTGTTAATTATTTTAAACACTCCAAAATTAGGACTTGATGAATTACAAATTACAAATAAAGTGAAAGAAAAATCAAAAAGTTATTGTAGAATTGAGTAATTAAATTTGACAATCAACTAAATATTAATGTTCTCTTTAATCAACTAAATAAGTAATAAGTCGTGTATATTTTAACTGAAGAGAAATTATTGTTGCAATTAAACAAGAAAAAGAAATAATTATGAGAATATGATAGTACAAAAATATAAATAGTTGCATGCCAAGAAGCTTTAAATATATTGAAAAGTTAGAATATTTTGGTTTCAACAAAAAAATATCCATGCCAATGAGTTATTTCATACCTACAAGTGCAAAAATATAGTAACAATTTTTAAAAAATAAATAATTATGCCAATAATTTTAAAAAAAATATTTTTTTCTTTAATGTAATGAAACTTAAATTTTTATAATATATATATATATATATATATATATATATATAAACAATTCATAATTTATTAAAATGTGAAATTTATTTTTATTAATAACTAGCCCAAAATGAGACCCAAATTTTTTGTAACTATATACAAATTATTTTTATATAAAGTGTTATTGTAGAAAAATTTTACGGTATATACATTATCTTTTATTGTGCTAAAATGAAAACTTTAAGAAAACAAAATCTCTAAAAGCGACAACAATTTTGGTGTTCAATTCAATAGAAGTCTACTTAAGAGTCAAATTGATGATGAGAAAATAATGTAAATGATCTTTTGCTATATTTGTGGAAAGAAAGTGGGTTTATTAAATTTTCACTAAAATTATATGGTTTTATCAACAACTATCAAGGAATTGATAATCAAATTAAAGGAGACAAATATCCCAAAATTATATATATATATATATATATATATATATATATAGAGTGGTGTTCAAGGGCCTATATAAGTCAGCAATTCTGATAATTACAAATCTTAAGCAGGTATCCTCATTTGATGCTCCTACGATGAAACAATTATTTCGAATAAAAGAAAACTAAATTACAGAAATCTGGAAAAAGAAAGAGATTGATCTGAAAACTTTTTTAATCAGACTCTGCTACGACTAATATAAAACAAATTGACTAGCTACAATTATGGTAAGTATTCTCCAATAAAAGCAAACAAGAAATACCTGTCTATTAAAAATGAAAAATATGACCCAGCGATGACCTCTAGAGAGGGAAAGACAGAAAGAGTTACAAATTTACAGATTTCGGTATGTTTTAAATTATATAAATCATTCCGTCAAGAAGAATAGCTCAACCTTTCGAAATAATCAATGAAATCTGCGTCGAGGTTAAGATCTATAATTAGTATTAATGATACAAAGTTTTCGTTCAAATTTATGAGATGTAAAACTTATGAAATATAAACAGATATAGCATTAATGTGTAATTATCATATGGTTCATATTATTTCTTATTGATTACATTAATTTTTATATTTTTATCCAACCATTATTATATCGTCACATCAAAGTACATAACAGTTTATTTTTAAAGTTTGCACAGTCAATATTTATTTGAAATTGAGATTTTATGTCTTTTAATCTTAATTTTTTTTAAAAAAAAATTGAATTACTAACCATAAATATAAGTTGGTGGGTAATTATTTGTATACATTAGTTTGAAAATGAAAATTAATATTTATCAAAAATTTTATTTGTTATGATTTTAAAATGAAATAAGAACACAATGAGTATAAACATCCTTGTAAACAATTATATATAAACAGATAGAGAATAATCACGGTAATTTAACGATAACTAGATGGATGGACAGCGAGAAAGAAACAACTAAATAGTATTATTTTAAAAATTACGAGAAAACTTGGCTTGACTTTATTAAATATATAAAATTGCAATTTTATTCAAACGTGGAAGAATTATCGACAATTCAGTTTTCTGGAATTTTGGCGCATCCAATGTGGTTTTGGCTGACGGGGGGTGGCCAGTCGTCACCCTAGCAGGTACAAAAATTGCTTTTGCAAATGCATTCGGTACACATTTGACAAACATTTATGCAATCTGCTGGTTGATGGCATCGAAATGAGATTCCACTCCTCGCTTCAGCTCCCATATGCGAATCTGCAACATTTGTTTTCGTAATAATTAATGAATGTAAATCCTTTTGTTGCCCAACCTACTAATAAATTAATAAATTCAGAGAAAAAATGCACGTATTTTCTATATATTTACTAATTGGTTTAGAAAATAAAATATCTTGAAGCAGTAAAAGAGGTTATTGCACATTTACAAATAATTACAATGGATAAATACACATGCATGAAGAAAGAGAACAGGTACTAACAAGACGCAAGCAGTAAGAATGTGAGTAGGAAAGCCAATTTGAGTGAAGACTTCTCCATAATTTTTTGGATGTAAGAGTGATAGCTGAGATAGATTATGTTATTCCTCTGCTAACTGTTTGAGCCCCAGGAGAACATTGGCAACCTGAATTTATAGGGGGAGAAGCTGCCTGCTTCAGATGATAAGAAATCTTCTTACCCCAAAATAGATCATTATTCATTAGTTAGAAACAAAGTGGATTTGAATTAAATAAATGCTGCACTAGAACTTTAGGCCGCGAACATAGAATAAAGAATATGAATATTAACTTCTTTTATCTATATTTGCGTATTCTGCATGGACTAGATTTGTGGTACCAATTATATTTTTATGAAAATTATTACATAATCATTAGATTTTTAGACAGAAATTTACTAAACTCTTTGGGCAAACAGTTGAATAATCAATGCAAAAGCTAGCAATTTTTTTTTTTTTATGTTTTAGCAACCTGATCAACAATTGTTTATATGAATTTTAGTGAAAAACAATTATTAACACCTAATAATTTATATATATATATATATATAGAGAGAGAGAGAGAGAGAGAGAGAGAGATAAATCATGCATTAACTTAAACTTTCTGCATAAAACGGTAACACAAATTTTGAGTCATTAATCTGATGCAATCTATAGTGAGATATTCTGGATAAGTTGGCAGCATTAAATGCTACTCTTTTGCTTTAGATTTCAAGTATTAGATTGCATAGTTCAGTAAATGATAATAAAAATTTGTATCTAAATTAAAGTCTAAAATATACAAGTTCTAAATAAAATATCTTAATAGAATATTGTAGTATAAAAATATCCATAATCTAATTTACTGTTAAATGTAATTTAAAATTAATAATAATAATAATAACAATAATAATAATAATAATACTTTTCACGCCCATCTAGCAGACACCTTTTAATATATAAGTATCCTACCTTAAAACTCTAATTTTTTTTTCTCCTTAACCTATATTTATATATAAAGCAAGAAAGTGGTGTCATTGAAAATAATAAAATAGAAGTTAAAATTATAAAAAAATAGTAGCAATTTATAATTGTTGGAATGGGATGTTAAAAGAAAACGAAAAAGAAAAAGAGAGAGAGAGAAATGAAAAAATAACAATTTACTAAAAATCAATTTCTTTTGTAGTAGCAAATTGAAAATTGTTTTAAGAAAAAGAAATTTGCGCTAGTATAAAATATAAAAATAATTACTGATTCACAAACTTAGACATCAATAGTGTTAATAGTACAACACATTTATTTAAGATTATGATTTTATTTCATAGAATTTCAATCAATTTTTATTTTTTATTTGAAATAAAAAAGAATTTCTGTGTGACGAAGATTATTGAGGGTTCAATTGAGCACTAATTTGGTATTTATTAAAATTTGCACAGTAAAATAAATTGTGATTTTACCTAAAAAAATTAGAACTATAAATCAAACAAGTAAAATAAATTTTAAATCAAAATTATTTTTAACTATTTAATTAGTAATCTCAAACTTGCCATAAGCTATCTGCTTAAAAAGGCAAAAAAATCTTGTTAACTAGAAGAAAATTCTAAATCATGTATTGCATAAGTCATCACTCATCAATTAGGTTTTTAATAATTATTATCAATTATTAAATCAAATAGTTGAAAGGAATAAAAAATAGGCAATAGAGTTAGACAATATTTTTGTGTGTTTTCTTTTAGTAATATATGTTTATAGAATTGAGAATATCATGTATTTATACACTAAAAAGTAAGAAAAAAACCCTAATGAAATATAAAGATAAATGAACAGTAAGTCAAAGTTTATTTTTCAATCATGTCCCTTCTCTACTAAGCTACAATTCACTTTACAAATAATATTGTACTATTGTATGATTATTCTTTGTCTCATTTTTACTGAGTGGATATTTTCTTGAATCATATTGAGCATTAGGATGTTACTCAAGTTAATAAGTTGAACAGAAAGTGAAAAAATAATTTTTATTAATTTTTGGCAAGTGATTATATGAAGCAATGATTCTCCATATTATATCATCGTTAGGGTGTTCTATTCTTCTGTGAAGAAGATTAAATACATTTGCATTCACTTTTTGGACTCTATGAACAAACTCTAATAGATTTCTAGGTAAAGTATTATTGTATGTAGAAAGTGAGACTGGTCATTTTGAAACTTCT
The DNA here is from genome assembly GCA_032401905.1 of Swietenia macrophylla. Taxonomy (NCBI): domain Eukaryota; kingdom Viridiplantae; phylum Streptophyta; class Magnoliopsida; order Sapindales; family Meliaceae; genus Swietenia; species Swietenia macrophylla. Next base: position 5,056,012 of record CP135585.1, on the reverse strand, counting down.
TTGATGACTCTTTCCTTGATTGTTACTAAACTATTAATCTTTATTGAATTCCTAAGCAAGTATAATCCACCCTTGGCCACTCCTTCCAACTAAGTTCTTTGGTTCTTGTCCTTAATGACACATACATCACTAAAAAATTTAATTTTTAAGTTTTTGACTTTAATGAGTTTAGAAACACTAACAAGATTTTTGTTATTTAAGGAACTATAAGAACATCTTTAAGTTTTAAAGAATCATAAAATTTCAAGTTAACAGGAAATGAGGTATGTTCAATATGTGTGAACTTTAGTGTTTTAACATTACCAACAGTCAAGGATTCTTTACCTTTGTACTCCGACTTCATAGACAAATTTCTCAACTTTCTAGTGACATGGTTTGTGACACTTGAGTCCAAATACCAACTTTCTTTACTTCTTTCCTTTTTTGTGGTGACATACGTTAAGCTTTGCCCTTGGTTGGTTTTTTCTTTGTCATTACAATCATGATTGAACCTATACCCACATCTTGTTGCTGAATGGCCAGTCTTATTACGAATCTAATAGGTCACTTTTGGAGTGCCTCTCCCTCTTGAGTTTTTGCCTAACCCACTGGTTTGCACAGGCTTGTCTTTGTTGGCTGAGAAGTTTAGTGCTTTTCTCTTTCTTTACTTCTTATTTTAGTTATTATTGCTCATTTTTGAATATATATTCACTTTAGTAGTTAAGCCTATGATAATATGTGGTGCTCAAGTCTACTTTCAAATGTCAATAGTTGAGCATTAACATCCTCAAGAGTTAATATTTTCATTATTTGATGTTATGCTAACAACAGCAGCATGAAATTTTAAAGCAAACTTACAAGGAAGTACTTTATTAACTCTTTGTCTGGAACAAGTTTTTCTAGTTTTATGAGAGTGATACATGTCAAATTCATCAAAATAAATTACTTTACTTAAACTCATAACGTGGGCAAGTAAAGGTTGAATCAATAAAGACTAGTTAACCAAATTATAGTGAATGCAAAAAAAGATTTCTACAAATTTGTAACTACTCAACAAAAATAATTAAAATCATTTAATAATAAGAAAATTCAAATGTAAAAAGCTTTGATTTAAGGGAATATAAAGCAAGGTTATATATTAATAATCAACTTCTAATACTTTATATTTTTACGAATATTTAACCAAAAATTACCTACAAGTAAGACAATTTTTGCCTTTTTTATAATAATTAATTCGAGCCCAGCACAATAATTAATTCTTATCAATAATCCAATTAGTATTAAGTAATTCTCATAAGTTTGTTGATACCTATACACACTAGAAAGGAGCTATAAATGAATAATAACCCAACAATTGTGAAGTTATTTAGTTTATTCTATAATTCTTTTAAGTAGTTAATAAAAACTAGGATTATAATTGTTTTGCTTAATTGCTATCGTTGATTAAATAACATAATAATTACAGATTATGGATTTAATTTAGTTATAAATTCAACATATAAAACAAAGATCATAGATATTCAAATAAAAGAATTAAATTGGAAAATAAAATCTCACACTATTACAAATTAAGTTGTTAGAATTCCTTAAACAAAAAAAGAAAAGAGTTAGCTACATATGGGTGATGAAGGAGACAACAGAAGAAAAAATTACTATTTGTTTTATCCTTATTTTTTTCCTTAAAACCTATTTTTTCACCCTTTAATTTATGATAAGAATTGTAATAAATTTTGGGCTTGATACAATAGTTTTTGTGCTTGGTTCTTCACAAAAGTTATAGATCTATTACTTATCTCTTTAACGAATCCAATATTACCAAAAAATAAGGTATTTAGCTCAAATTATGGGTTAAATATCAAAATTGGTTCAAAACAATACTTCTTACACGACTAGAACTTTGTGTCATATTGCACTCCATTTTCAAACCATTAATTAATTGATCTAGGCTATGGTTTCTTTTTAACAATTGTAGATTTAGATATGTGTACAAATTAGACTTTTGAATCGCTTTTCAAACTTTAGAGATTAACAATTGTAGATTTAGATATGTGTACAAATTAGACTTTTGAATCGCTTTCCAAACTTTAGAATCTCTAGTTATGCCTTTTTAAAATTCCAGTAGTGTAATAGAAATCTTTTTTAAATCAAAATTTGGACTTTCTTTTTTAGCATTAACTTTGAAAAATCAGTTAGAGGCCCAAATAAATTGAAATTTTCACAAACAAGATCTTTTTAGAAAGTTTAAGATATTCACTTCAAATTTACTAAAGAGCATTTTTATATCCAACCACTAATTCCACGTTAATGCCTTACACAAAACTTAAAAAGTTCATAATTAAAATGCTGAAAAATTCTTCTTTAAAACACAATTCATTAACACATTCCTACAAACACCTTACACATCATAATCAATATAATTAAGCAGTTTGAGACATAAAACATGATAAACATACCAAATGCAAAGAGAAATAAATATAAAATTATTGTTTTATTAGAGAACATCTGCTAACCTATTCATTTTGCTATAAATGTCATTAATTCACAATGAGCCCTTTAAAATAGATTGGATCTAACTCTTGAGATGAAGAACTCAAGCATGAGATTGTGAAGAGAACATTTTTTCCTATTACATCCCATAGTTCTTGTGCAATAACATAATTAATATGTGTTGCTTAGATTAACTCACTTATAGTAGAGAGTAGCTACCTCAGTAATAATTGATCTTGCTTTCTCCACTGTAGGAAAGCTTGATTTTCAACTATAGTTGATGTTTAAGTTGATGCATCAAATATTGCTATATGTTAGAGTAGGTGGTGTTTTTATGCAATTGATGAAACCTTTCAAATCATTATCTTTTATCATTGGCAAAACTTATACTTTCCAAATCAGAAAGTTCTACCTATTGAGTTTCACTGGTATAATGAAGGTCAAGCTAATGTAATGGTTTGGTAGTGTTGAAAAAGACGAGTTTGAATTGCCCAAGAAGGATTCTTATAACAGAGTGGTGTTATGCATGATTTTTCAACTTGCTCTGATACCAAGTTAAATGGAATAAAAGATAGCCGATAGAGTTAAAGAATGTTTTTATGTATTTTTTATTAGCAATATATGTCTACAAGATTGAACTATTTATACATTAAGAAATAAGAAAAAACCTCAATGAAATGTAGAGACAAATGAATAATAAAACAAAGTATACTTTCTAGTTATGTCATTTCTCTGTTAAACTAGCAATTCACCTCACGCACAACATTGTATTGTCAAATAATTATCCTCTATTCTTATCTTTGTTGAGTGGATATTCTATTGAATCATACTAAGCCTTGGAAGTCACTCAATTGTTAATTGTTAACCAAGCATTTCTAACACAAACTAACTAAAAGAACTTAGAATTGATATAACTATTATAGTTAATAATTTTAATTACACACAGCTTGAAGATTATTTTTTATAAGAAATACCTAATAAAATAGATCTTTTAATAATGTTTTTCAAGGATCACATATTATTTGTTTGATTTTCTTCAAAACTCGTGGTAGGAGATGGCATCACGGTTAGAACTTCCATTTTAAGTGGGTAAAGCGATGAGAGGAAAGAGATGAATCAACTTGTTATTGCAATAACCCTCTTCCATCATCTTGGTTTCCCTTTTCCTACTTCTGTTGCTATTATAAATTGGAGAAATTTTTTAAAGTAACTATTTTTCTAAGTAAATTTATCATAATAACTGCGATTTATTACTTATTAAGGCACATATATTTGATTGTTAATAATTTTATTTCACAGTATAATAATATTAAAAATTAAAAATCATCATCATTCAAAAAATTAATCACTAACTAGAGATAAAGAAAATTTTTTGGGTTTTATTAACTTTCTCAATTTTTTCATACAATAAGCTAGCATACAACAAGAATTCCACAGCCATTGATTACTTAAGATAGCTCCTTAACCCATCTTTATTTCTCGCTCCTAGTTGATTGAATATACTTTAGTTTATGCTGGGGATTAACAAAGAAAGAAAGTTGAATTAGCTAGGAATATTTTCAAGGTAAACAATTATGTCAATAAAAATGGAAAGTTTTAAATATATGCATTAACTCACTTGGCATAGTTGGTAGTCTTAGAAATATGAATATTCATCTCTACCTTGTCAACAATGTTTTATAACTTGGCAAGATTAAAGGAGGAATAAGAAACTCAAAAATCTTAGAGTGATAAAATTATAAGTTCTCGTAATGATTTAAGAGTTGGAGAGAGCTTGGGTTTGGTTTCAGCAAAATTATGAGCATTATTTTATATAAATAATAATTAATATATATTTACTGTTACGACCAATGATTATTAATTAATAAAGGGATAAATAATCTTTTTTATTTTAGAGTTTTCTTTTTTTTTTTTTCAGTTTATCTTCTAACCTTACACTTTTGAGGGAGAAATTATGTTGTATCTTCATTGATGCTCGGATGGTGAGCAGCAGCCACCTTAACATAATCACATGTTGCTCTTTTGTCAATGATAGTTGGAGTGATTATTTTTATTGGTATATACCTTAAATATAATAGTATTTTGAATGTTTAGCATATTTGTATCTTGACATTTTGATTTTTATATATATAATTTAATTATTTATTATTAAATATCTGTGTATTTAATAAATATAATAATACTCTTAGAACAATAAATTTAATTAATTAGATATTATTCTTAAATATTTCTAATTAAACATTATTGTGAATAGGATAACAATAATGTATTGAAACTAGTATATGTAATAACTAATGATAATATATATATATGCTATTATATGAGATATCAAGTCAATATATAAGTAAAAGTAAGTAAATTAATATACTAGACCGATCAGTTATAAAAACACATTTTTATTATTATATAAGTGTTGTAAGTAATTCTCATAATAACAATAATGTATGTAATTTTTGTACTTGAGATCATCATAATTTTCAATATAGAGAATGATAGATTTTGATATTTTTAAATGTCATCTGTAACAAAATAGAGTATAAAAAAAAAATCAAATATGTTATAATTTGTGTAGAGTAATGTGTGTAATTAAAATAAAATTTATCTCTTTTATATAATAAGAGTGATATTTTGAATTTTTTAATTTGAATGAGATTTTGAAAATGTATGGTCATACTTAAATAAGTCAATATGTGATATTGATTTCATTTAATAGAATAAATCTACTCAAAAAATTAAAAAAAATATAAATTAAATCATGCGAATATGTCACATTTTATATCTTGTGTTTAATTAAAATATTTAAGATAAATAGATTGAATTATACAATAACATTGATTACAGATAAAGCAATGTCAACCTATTGATATTCACGTCACTTAGGTAGTAATGTTATATTGTTAGCTACCGTTCATAATTTATAATATTAAAATTAAATTTTAGTACTATTACCAACATGACAAGAAACTATTGGGTCGCACATTAAAATAAAAAATAATATAGATATTTTTAAATAAATTTAAGATTCGTTAAGTTATTTGAATTTTAATTTTGACTAAATTCATTATGTAAAAATTAGACTAAATTTATTAGTACCTATTTTACTAAATAAATTAAAATTTATAAGAAAGTCTAACCAAGTAGTTTAAGTTAAAATTTAAAATAGTATTATAAATATATGATATTTATTTGTTTAAGAGTGTGCTTAAAGTTTATTTTTATATCATTACTCTTGTGAAGAGAAAAATGCACAAAATATCACGCACTCAAATCATAGAAACAAACACTTTGATTAGATTTTTAATCGTATGGACACCATAGAGATACAGATGTAATTGATTTATGTGCGTAGTTTAACAAAAATCATCTAATTAGAGATATATACATATTTATGGTATTAAATTATATAAATATGATAATAATAGAATTTATCACATAGATCTTGGAATATAAACCATTTATTTTGTATAATTTTGTTACTTGTATGTACTCATTTGCTTATAATCTTGACATTTTTCACACATCACAACATGTATCTGCAGCAATTCTTCCAGTCATTGGATAAGGAATACAAGAAGCTAAAGAAGCATGCACCTGCTTACAAGTGAGCTTTTCTTAGTTTCACCATTATCTGAACTAATGCCACCAAAACCAACATTGAAATAATAGTACCCTTCATTTTTGTTCGATACTTTGTGTTGTTTGTTTTTTTGACATGCTTGTGTTATGTCTTTGGTTGAAGTAAATAGCAAGCTGAAATAAAGTATTTATAGCATGCTAGTGATTAAGTAAGCAATAAGTGGGTTATAGCATAACTATACTGTTACAAAATTTTTGGCAGCTACTTTCCCTTAAAATGTCATTTGTTACTCCAAATGGCAAAGAGGATAATTGGATGAGCTTCAGGTTTACATTTTTAGTTTGAAATGCTGAGAGTTCAAGCTAACATCATAATTAAGAATAGCAAGAATGTTGTTTTATGACTAAAGCTTTTGCATAAACTGTTGAGCGATTTTAGTTAATAAATCATTAAAGATATGAATTGCAATCCCTTGGTGATTTTATTAACTAAAACTTCTTAAAAATTTCATTAACGTAAATCTCTTGATGATTTCTAAATCATCAAGAGATTTTAATTCATTAACTAGAATTTTTCAATGATTTTATTAACTAAAATTTCTCATCGATTTAGTTCATTAACTAAAATCTATCAGTGATTTAAGAATTTATACAGAATCTTTGAACACACAGTTTCACAAATTAACACATTTTTTCAACATAAATGTGTTTGTAATGCAAGACATTGAGCAAATTTGTTCTTATTTATATGTTTAACGGATCCGTATGTGTTTCTTCATATTTAATTTTTCTTTTTCTTTTCTCTCTTATTTTTCTTTATCATTTTACTTGAACAAAGCAAACAAAACAAAAGATTGGGTCAAGGATATTTTTGTCCTAAATTATTTTTTAATTAAAATTATGAATTTTAAGACTGGACTAAAATTTTAAGTTATATTATAAAAATTTACATGTTATTATTATTATTTTTACTTAAGTGACTAAACAAATTGAATTTGGATGAAAATATAATCCACCCTAAAACAAAATAGAAAACTTTACCTTTTTCATTTTGAGTGAACTTCGAATATTTACAATTACTAAATGATAATAAAATTTTTTAATGTCTTGCATATTCATATCCATATGTTTAATTTATAATAGTTACCAATATGTAAAACATTAAAAAAATTACAATTATTCATCAGATATAATTAGAGATGGCAGCGATGCAGGTTTATGATGAATACCTTTAAACCCTACATCTATATTCACTAAAAAAAATTGCTTTCAAAGAAGTCAAATTTTCACTTGCAAACAAATTATGTTTCCTTTCAAATTTTTCAATATTTACTTTGTCAATATTTCATACAATGGTGCAAATATCCTAATATTTTATAGATAGACTCAATCTAATAAGTAAGTTTTTCTACTTTATTTTATACTTAGTTTTTAGTTAATTTTAAAATGGCTATAAAATACGGATGTCGTAATGAATATGGTTTATAAAATAGGTAAGAGTAATAGCTCAATGAGGCGTTAAGATGACATGTCGATATTATTATGTTCTCATCATTTGTCGCCAATTCTACTATCAATTATTTGACTACAAGACGCACTATCTACCTTTGCCTATAATATTATATTTGTTGGCCATATTTTTAATTTTAAAAAAGAGTTATAGGATGTATTGGGTGTAATGGTGTTAAAGAACAATTTTTAATTTCGAGTTTTAAAATCCATAACAGACTAATTTGAGGCGAAGTATGTGATTGATGAGTGTAGGTGGCAAATTCAAGTAACTAACACAAATATAAATGGTAAATATTAGTTTGTTAAAAGTTTTGAAACAGTTCATACTTGTCAAAACAACTAGCTACAACTCGATTATTTTCAAACTAGTAGTCGCTTTTTTGATGAATATATGATGGATAAATTTTAAGACCCTTATAGGATTTATATGTTAAATAACAATTAAGATGACATATACTATGAGTTTACAACTTGTGTATTCTATTGTAAGGTATGACTAGTTAAAAAAGAGGCACAAAAATTAGCATATAGAGATCCAAAAGAGTTGTTTAAACAACTGCCATAATTTTATTATATTTTAAAAGAATGCAATCTAGATAAAATCATGCATATGAAAATTAGCGAGATAATCATTTTTTGTATTTTTTTCATTGTAGTAAGTACGTCAATTAATGGCTTTCGTTCATCAATTTGGCTAGTAGTTATTATTTATGGCACATTTTTAAAGGATACATACCAAAAAATTAAGTTTGTTTATCATATGGCATTTGGAGTGGGAGATTTTAAAAATAATATATTATAGGAGTAGTTTTTTAAAAAACTACGAGATTCAATTGAACATATTTTAAATTTAGTATTTGTATTAGATCAAAGCAATAGTATCATTAAGGGAATAAGGAAAGTATTTCCTAACTCTTAACATAGTTTTTGTTACTATCATATTGAAAGGAATTTTAAAGTAAAGTAAAATTAAAAAATCATAAAAAAGATATTTTTTTATGAGATTTTATCTTACCGCTAAGGCATATACTGGTAATGATTTTGAAAAATATATAGATAAATTGAGGTCAAGACACACTGATTCAGTAAAATATTTACAAAATAAAGTGAGGTTTTATGAGTAGGTTAGATCTCATTTTCTTATAACATGATATGACATAATGATCACTAATATTGATTCATTACTAAAGGATACATGTGCCTTTTCAATCATGTCATTGATAGATTAGATACGATTAGTATTATAGCATTAATTTTATGAGAGGTGAGAAGAAACCACTAAATATGATAAAGATACTCTAACTCAAGCAATCATGGATATGATTAAAAAGAAAAATTGCTCTTCTTTTACACTATCAATATATTTTATTTTTCGATATAAGTTTGAAGTAATAGATAAAAGTGAAGTTATTATGGTTAGTATAAATACAAGTTAATATCGTCACTTTAATTTGCAGTAATTATTGTGTGCTCATGCAATGACAGTAATCAAATATGTTAGAGGCCAGTATAAAAACTTTTGCCCAAAGCACTATAAGAATGACATACTTGTAATAACATATACACAAAAAATTTATTTAGTTGGAGACCAAAGTTTGTGGGAGGTTCTAAATAAGTTGCGAGCGACTTTTGTCAAGTTGCTTATAGGTCATGTTTTCATTGTAAATAATGCAAATACAATCATGTAATATGTAGTAATCTATTATATTATGATGAAAATGAATGATTATATATTATTATAGTTTTTAAATGCCTTACTCATTTGTCATATATATCTTTGTATTTTATTTGGTGTGTTGTATTTTATTTCACTTATTTGGTCTAGTTAATATATTTATAATTTTACATTAAATCTTATATGCTATTGATGTAATTTTATGTTAAACACTATATAATTTTATGTTAAAGTATGGTAAATATGACATATAAAATATTATACAATTTTATAATTTGTAATAATTAATATAATATAAATATTTAAAATACAATAGACATTCCAACAGTATTATACTTTTCTATAAGGATTGACTGTCGTAATGATTATATTATATAAAAAAGACGATAGATCTCTACAGATATCTATTAAATTGATTAATATCTTCTAAAACATCTAACAACTATAACTTTGCATGGGTTTATTTACCCTTACTAAACAAAAATATCTTCAATAGGTAAAAAGATGTCAATTACATTGCGTCAATGTTTAGTATAGTAAAAAAGTCAAGCTCATTAAAAACTATATTTTTATCATTTAGAATAATGATATGTAGATCATTGAAGAAAGTATCCTTCAATTGTATACCCCGAAATATATGTAAATTAGGTTAATACCTTTTGTTAAAGTTAATGATAGAACCAAATTTAATCTGAGAAAAACAAATAGCTTATTCCCTCACAAATAGACTACAACTCATTATTATCGCCGTCTGTATGTACTTTATGTACTAACATATAATATATGAGGATAGACGAATGATGTAAATCTTCGATAAATAAAAAATATCTAAAACAAGTTTGTTTAAATAATTCGGTTTGTCTCGCAAACAATCTCCTTCAAGGTGTTCTATCACTATGAATGGTGCTAAATAATTTGCCTCTACATAAAAATACTCATCTACTACAATCTTCAACTATAATTGGCATGCTATTTATACCTGTAAAATTACACAAATAATTATTTGTTAATAAACATTATATAAAAAATTTAAAGATTAACTAATAATAAATTTAAAAAATATTAAAAAATTTAATTGACATACTTATAATATTTTAATTAATTTGTAATGAAATTTAAATAAATTAAAAAATAAATGCCTTGCAAAATTTTAATAAAATTTGAGTTTTAATAATTATTTTTATTATTTTCTATTTACTAGTTAAATAGAAATAAAAAATATTAAAAACTTTTAATTGGCATTTATAATGTCTTTAATTAATTTCTATTGTAATTCGAACAAATTAAAAAACATAAATGTCTTAGAAAAGTTAAATTAAATTTGGATACTAATAATTACTTTTATTAAATTCTATTTTTTAAAATGAAATTTATAAAATATTAAAAATCTGATTGACATATTTATAATTATTTTATTAATTTGTACTAAATTTTATATAAATTAAAAAGATAAATGCCTTACAAAACTTTAAGTAAATTTGGGTTTTAAGAATTATTTTCATTAATTTATATTTATTTTTTAAAAGAAATAAAATATTAAAAAATTTTAATGGACATATATAATGTTTTTAATTAATATCTATTGTATTTTAAACAAATTAAAAAAATAAATGCCTTAGAAAAGTTAAATTAAGTTTGGATACTAATAATTATTTTAATCATTTTCCATTTATTTTTAATTAAATTTACAAAATATTAAAAATTTAATTGACATATTTATAGTTATTTTTATAATTCATACAGAATTTTAAATAAATTAAAAAATAAATGCCTTTAAAAAATTTAATTAAATTTGGGTTTCAATAATTATTTTCTATTTATTTTTTAAATAGAAAAAATATTCAAAATTTTAAATGACATTTATAATGTTTTTATTTAATTCATAACATAATGAATTTTAAATAAATTAATAAAATAAATGACATCAAAATTTAAATTAAATTTGTGCATTAATAATCATTTTAATTAATTTATATTTATTTATTTCCAAATATAAATAAAAAAATATTAAAAATTGACATTTATAATATTTTAATTAATTTCTAATGAATTTTAAATAAATTAGAAAAATAAATATCTTAGAAAAATTAAATAAAATTAGGGTACATATGATTATTTTATTAATTTTTATTTTTTATTTAAATTTATTAAAATATTAAAAATTTAATTGACACATTTATAATTATTTTAATAATTCATACTAAATTTTAAAGTAAATAAAAAATAAATTCCTTACAAAAACTTTATTAAATTTGAGTTTCAATAATTATTTTTTATTTATTTTTAAATAAAAATAAAAATATTAAAAAATTTTAATTGACATTTATAATAATTTTAGTTAATTTTTAATAAATTTTATATAAAATATTACAAGTAAAATATTAAACTTACAGCTATTAAATTTCAAAAGTTTTAAGGAGATTCTCACTAATATCAATTATAATGAATTTGTAATTATAAAAGAATAAAAAATAATAAATTAATATTTTTATTTTATTTAATTGTAGCGAGTTTGCATATATTCGTTGCATATATTTATTCATACATGTATTCTTCCTAAACGTGTAGATTTTATTTTTTTTTTTAAATCTATCCCAAACCCACTTAAAAGCATATCAAGTCTGTCTTATGACATACAAGTCCTAACGGATTTAAGAATTTGCAAATAAAATTACGATTCCTAAATACAACTGTTCGAGAGGGTTCATTCAAAAATTTTAAAATTAAGTTCTTACCAGGGGTATAAAAAATTTCATATGGACCCAAATTTTTAAATATCTAGAATGACCCCCAAACTTTTGTAATTAACAAATAATAGCTAACAATGTCAAAATCTCTCAACCAGTCCCTAAATAGTAGGGATGGCAAAAATCCTCACGCTGAGAGGGATGAAGATGATATCATTTCTAAGTTTAAAAACAGAGTGTGGACAAAATCATTTCTAAATTTGAAATAGGGCAGGGATAAAGATGTATCCGCATTCTCCGTTTTCGAAGTGGAACCAAATTTAAAATAAAACTATTATATATATATATATATATATATTTTTTTTTTTTAACTAAAAGTTTATCCAAAAAAATTATGGTTATTAGTTTATATTAATTTAAATAACTAATTACTATTATTAAGTTAAATTTTAGTATATTAATACAAGATTAACAAAGAAAAAAATAACTTTCAAGATTTTAAATTAAAATATCTTTTTTTTATAAAATTAATATGAAGATTTAATTTTTTTTATACAAAATTAACACAAAATTTGATAAAATTTAAAATTTTATTCATTTTAAGTTTTTACAATTTTATTAACAATTGAGGTTATAATTTATTAACACATTAATTTATTAATATTTATATATAAATTAAAATAAATAACTTATTTATACGTATTAATTTATTATTTTTATTTAATTTTGGTAATTGTATAAATTTTTTATTTATTTAATATTGACAAATGAAGACGAACTAAGACGAAAATTCTAACACCAAAATAGGAATGAATTTTTTTTTTAAAACAGAGATGAGATGAGAATAGCCATCGCCGACCTGTTGTCATCCCTACTACACAGTGTGTTCAAAACCAAATTCATGTTATCAATATATAATACTTTAAAATATTTTAGTGTTACTCATTAATTCCATAAATATGGGGACCCATTTGAAATTTCAAGGTTGGATCCACTAATGTGGGGTGTAAAACCGATCATTTTGAAAAATTTAAGTTAAAAAAGAGGTACAACTTAAAGTGTAAGAAGATAATAATACCCATGGGTAAATTGACGGCACAACCACCGGTTAAGGGCCTGGACCTCTCAACTTCCGGCGAAGACCTCGTCGGTCCAACCTACTTTGTAATATTTCCTCCGTTATGCTAACGCTGCCGAAATTAACTTGCTGTTTGGTAGCAATTTTAAGAATAACTCTTTATTTTTAAAATGACAAAATAATAATTTATTTTATTTTTTGAATGACTCGTGGTACATTTATGATTGGAGGTAAGGGTAATTGCATAAAAAAATATTATACAAATAAGTAATTTATACTATCAATTTGTATATATTAATATTATATACATTTTTATTAAATTAAATAGTTTATAATTTTATATAAATAATTAATTTATAAACTTGTCTTGTTAAAATTAATATCTAATTTATATATATATATATATGAAATTAAATTAAATTAAAAATTAAAATCTAAAATATAATTTTTAAGAGTATTCTCTAATAATTTTTTAAATTTAAGGGAATGTACGTGAAAAATATTTCACATATAAAGTATATGCAAATAAAAATATTTTAGTTAGTTTATTATTTTAATTAGTGAATTAATGATTAAATGAACATATTATTATTGAAGGATATTATTTACTAGTTTTAAAAATTTTATATTTTTGTGTGATTTTGTGAAATTAAGAGGAGATGTGTAAAAATACCTAATTAAAATAAATAAGTCGGATGGGAGTGAGGAAGGTTTCCCGCCCATCATCATTCGTAGAGGTCACCGGTGCTTTGTATTACAACAACTCAATTGTACCATACTTTCTTATTTTTATTTTTATATATGTATAAAATTAACATCAATTATCACACTTTAAAAATATAATATTGTGTATATTGTTACTCATATTGTCTTTTGACAATTTTAAAGATACAATAATAAGTCAACAGGTTACTCTTGGTATTGGTATCGGGATCAAAATATTTTAAAAATAAAGTTAACAGCTTTAAAAAAATTCATAAATTATGACTTCAAATGTAATTTTTCAAAATTATGATATTAACAATTAAAATTGTCATGTCAAATTTTTAACAATAAAGTTTTGAATTTAGGGTTAAAGTGATAACTTTTGAAAGTTTTAAGAGTCAAAATATATATAAGCATTTTTTTAGTCTAAAATATAAATATCTTTATATTACGTAAATATTTTTTTTAATGCAAGTTTAACTCATGTTTGTTACTTGACAAAAGAAAAAATGAAGCAGCAGCAACTTTCGATTGTAGTCGTACGAAAGTGAAACTTCAACTAGAAGAAAAAAGAAACTAGAAGTGAAAATTTAGGTCTCTCTCTCTCTTTTTCAATTTTGAATGTTCTGTTTTATTTTTTAAAAAAAAAAATGAGCACAAGTGACAAGATTTTACTAAGATATTGTTTTAAACAGGCTAAGTTGAGCTAACTAGTCAGCACAAAAATTACATAAAAAATAATTCAAACTAAACAATCTTTAAGTAATGCGACTTATTTGAATTGTTGTTGTGAATTAGTGGCTGAGATGGATGCAAGCACTTGAGAAATGAAATCCTCCGATTTGTTGTGATCTCATGCGCAATTTTTACATCTCCCTGGACTTCCATTCGGTTTGAACAAGCCATACTTAGAACTTTGTTGCCACTCAAACTTTCTCCAACAATTGATAACATAACATGTGAAAGTGCTTTCTTATTACTCCGACTGTGAAGATATGCCACCTTCTTGCCCCAAGATTTTAGGTCTACCTTATCCCTCTTTTGATCTCCATAATTTTCACTATTGGCTAGCTGCGAGTTATCTTATACCGAGGCTGGAGGCAGAGTTTGGTGCAAAAATATTGGAGAGCTGCCTTGGACATTAGTTTATGAATGGATCGGTCAGTTGTTCCATGGTAGAGATATATTTAAGTGACTAGGATGCCAAGAGCAACCCGTTCGCGCACAAAATGGTAATCCAACTCAATGTGTTTTTTGCATGTATGAAAAATTGTATTAATAGTCATATGAAAAGAACTAAGGTTGTCACAATAAAGTGTAGGAGGAGAAGAAAGTGGAATGCATAGATCCTTCAGAATGAAAGTCATCCATGCTAGTACAGCTGTTGTTTTTGCCGTAGCTCGATATTCTACCTCAGTACTAGAGCGAGAGATTGTATGTTATTTTTTTGGCACATTGGGATATTAGATTTCATCTAAGAAACATGCAGTATCCAGGGGTGGAGCATCTAGTAGTTGGATAACTACCCCAAGCAGCATATGAAAAAGCATAGAGATCAAGTGTTGTGCTAGAAGTGAAAATTAATCCCAAATGAATTGTTCCTTTCACATAGGGAAGGATACGCCGAACCATTTTCAAATGAGCAGTATTTAGAGCATGCATAATCTGTAACACATAGTTGACACTAAAAGAGATATTTGGTGGAGTAAGGATAAGATATTGCAATGTGCCAACAATTCCTCGAAAATAGCTTGGATCATCTAGAGGTTTAGCATTTTGAGGGTATGCATTTTTTGATTCAAGGTGTGTACTCATAGGCTTACAGTCGACTATATTTGTCTTCTCTAGTAAGGAAATAGCATAAATAGATTGTGACAAGTGAAGTCCATCATTTGTTCCACAAATTTCAATTCCAAAAAAGTAATGGATAGATCCTAGGTCCTTCATGGCAAACTGACTGTTGAGAAGCTGAATAAAAGAGGTGACAAACTCTAATGTTGACCCTGTGATTAACATGTTATCTACATAGAGAAGTAGAATTAGTGGGCCAAAGTCAGAATGACAAATGAACAAGAGTGGATTGATTAAATTACACGCAAAATCATATTTAAGCAAAAAAGCACTAAAACGATCAAACCATGCTCGACGTGCTTATTTTAGGCCATAAAGAGCTCTTTGCAGCTTGCACACGTGTTAGATATTGAGAATCGGCCATCCACAGAGGTTGTTTCATGTATATGTCTTCAGAAATTAATCCATGCAAAAGTGCATTTTTAATATTGAACTGTGGAATAGGCCATTTCTAGCAACAATGAAAACATATAGTTCCCGGTTCATTAACGGGGAGAAAAATCTCTATATAGTCTATCCCATCAATTTGATGACAACCTATTGCAACCAACCGTGCTTTAAATCAGTCTAGTGTGTCAGGTTTGAGTTTTGGCTTAAACACCAACCCAATGGCATGCATACTAGAAGAGCGAGGATCAAGCTGCCAGGTTTGATTTTTATGAAATGCAATAAGCTCCTCATCAGGCAGCTTTCCATACTGGATGATTTAAGGCAGCTCGAATATTATGAGGCTTACGAGGAATGGTGGAAGTTAAGTTAGTCAGGGCATGCTTTGGATTTCGTTTGATCACTCCAAGACGACTAAGGGTGATCATTGGATGCTTATGCCCAAGCTGGAGCTGTGAGTTGTCAATGCAACTCTCTCCTGTCGAAACGACAATTCGAAGAACCACATCCTCAACATTGCAACAAAAAGGAAAAGCCCAACCTTCTGTAAACTCTCGAGTAATAACTATTTTTTTGGCTTTGGTAAACGTTGGTAATTGAAGTGAATAGAACACACACTGCTGGTAATAGTTTTGGCAAAGCAATCGTGTTCCTTTCTTACATATTTCGTCCACGAAGAAGATATATCAATTCAACATTTTGTTGGGTTCTTCTATTGGTAACTTCATTTCAACTTTACCCGAGTTCATGACCATTGATTTGACGAAACAATGCTCTTAATAATCTTCTGAAATGGAAAAGTAAATGAGGAAATAACAATAATTAGAAAAGATTAACGTTTTGCTTAACTATCAATGGAGATTGGAGATTCAGATTACATTTTCATTGATCATTCTCTTTACATTAGTTATTCTTGGGCGGGTGGTGCCTAGGCGCACGATAATCGGCATTGAAAGCTACAAATTCTTTTTCATCCACTTCTTCAGAAAATTCTCTGACAATATGTTTTTCCTTACATTCTGCATCTGTGTTCATGGCCCTCTTCGCTTGGCTTACACATGTTCCATCATGCTTACTTAAACTTGGGATTGAGGTCCGTCCAACGTTAGTAGCACCAGCTTTCACCTTTTCAGGCTTGACGACGGCCATTTTCCATCTTCTTAGTGTTTGGTCTAGTGCAACAGCTGCAGCTCCCTGGAACAACTAAAATCTTTCAACTTAATCAATTTATATATGTGCCAAAACTACAATATTAAAGAGTAAGAAATCATAAATATAGTTACCTTTCTTTTTGAAACAGCTTCAACTACAGTACCTGCATTCACATCCGAGAAAATATGCCTTTATTAATGGGCAACAATTGAAAAATCAAACGAATACATCACTGAAAGAGAAACTAAAGAAATTGCGGAGAGAAAGTTTGACTGTCTCATACCTCTATTAACATGGGCATTGGAGAGCCATGCGGTAAGCAGAAATACAATAAGGCAGCAAGGAGTAAACCTGGTTATAGCCATGAATATCTCTCTCTGTTGTTTCCTACACAGGGTATGTCTGTTTTTAAAATCAGCAAGCAGAAGAAGAGAAATAAATGAAGGAACAAAAAGCGGCTTTATAAAGTTCAAACACAGGTCAGATATTGAATTTAGCACCTAGCTGCTGTTAACTGTATTAACCCAAGTCAAGGGAAAAGTATGGTAAATAATGTGGTAAATTCCAACATCCCCTTGACAGAAAAATATTGGCTATCTGTAATGTAAAAACAGTAAT
Source organism: Swietenia macrophylla (assembly GCA_032401905.1). Taxonomy (NCBI): domain Eukaryota; kingdom Viridiplantae; phylum Streptophyta; class Magnoliopsida; order Sapindales; family Meliaceae; genus Swietenia; species Swietenia macrophylla. The sequence goes on along the minus strand of CP135585.1, from coordinate 5,038,305 downwards.
CTTATGATAATAAATTAATAACTGCATAAACCCTCGAGTCAGCCCATGTGTTGATTGATTGTATCGATTGAAACGATTATCTCGAAGAAAATTTAATCAAAGAAATATGAAGAAAAACCCCAATTGCCATGAGAGGAGTGTACAAACGGTGGTGGTAGCAGTGCATAGTGCATGATGCATGGTGCATGGCGAATGCGATAACGTGAAATGGAGAAAACGTGTGTTTTGCGCCTGTCTGCCGTCATGCAATCAACGAGAAGATCGAGCTTTTTCTTGGTTTTCCGAGGCTGACTAGTTGGTTAAAAGCTAACTAGTTAGGTTTCCTACGACTGGAAATAATATATATTTGAGGAGTCACTGTTCCCCGCAAATAATATATGAATATGAATTTAAAGCAGTTTCTAGAGCCAGCATTGAATCACTAAAAAGCAGTGTTGGTTTTGGTTTTGAGCATAGGAATTAGAAGGCCGTCGGGGTAGTTGTTTCATACTTGTTCATTTTACTACTATTCATATGCACATTTCGGTGGGTTGTGCCTAGAGGACCGTGCTTTTAAGTCTATAGTGCAAGCTCTGGAAAAATCTTCTATGATCGGAAATTGTGCAATAAACCAAATGTCCAAACTACTCATGTTCAAATTTCAATTGTTTATGTGAAAATAATAGTTACATTAATCTCATTGAATCATTATAGAAAGGAATTATTTGATTAATTAAAATTTATAAAATTTAATTATTTATTATTTTATTTATTTACTTCTTTTAAATTTTTTCTTTATAATTAATTAATAATTTTGTCGCACTTTTTTGATTAAATAATTTTATTATGTTAGAATTATTTTATTTAAAATTTTTTATTTTTTATATATCCTTACGTAGTGATATTTTGATACCACTAGAAAGAGAAAAAAAATTAAGAAAGTAATTAAGGAATCAAAAAAAATAACTTTATTATTTCAAGCCGTACTAATTTGCATGGGAACAACTTGTAATTATCTACGATGGTATGTCATTGTCAAGCCCCTATACCCCATAATTATCTGTACTCTCCTATGGTCAAATTTTCTATGGGTCTATGGGCCCTGCAGTAGTCAAAGTTTACAAGGCCCGGCAATGAAGCATTGCTTTGTTGGGGCTATCCGGATTCAAAATTCAATCACAATAATGTGTTCTACTGTTCTTGAAGCAAGCTATAGACTTGTGTGGCATCTGCCTTCTAAATTTATGTACGAATTGGTTTACATGCATGGTCCAATAAAGATGAGCATCCGGTTACCGGAAGTAAAAATTTGTTTAATAACGACTCTACTCTGCCTCTGAATCAAAGAACTTAATAAAAAAGAAGAACAAACGAGTTTCCTTCAAATTGAATGGAGTATGTCGCTGGTTCTGATGGTGTTGATTGAGGATGATTAATGAGTTGCTCCCTTTCTATCCCACGCTTGGGCTCCATTGGAATACTTACTATAAAGTAGCCATGCATTGCATGAGTCATAAATACATTGACTGCAACTGCTTGTTCGTTGCCCTGTAGCACTTTGTAATATTAATGTAAACAATCATAAGCTTATCAAAGAATTCAGGGACATATTAACATTTTTTTTTAATTATTTTTAGTCTCCAATAAGCGGAGTCAATTGAGCCTTAAGAACAATTCATCCAAATGGCTAAAAATCTTGAAATTTAATTTAAAATTAATTTTATATTATTATTATTTTTAAATATTTATTATTATATTTTAAAAATTCATCTAATATTCTTAAAATTTAAGATATATCTGCGAAAAAATTTAAGTGTAAAATTTTAAAAACTGTTTAAGAAGAATTTTAAGTGCAAACTAGTTATTAGTAGTAGGGAAACCAATAAGAGAAATCTAAAACTTAGAAAAAGTCAAAAGAAATATGCATACTTGAACATAAAATGGAGATGTTCCCACTTGTTCATTATCTTTTTCTTCTTCTTATTATTTTTTATGGTCACTAGTCCCACCATATTCATCATTACTGTCCTTTTGCTTGCATGAAATCTTTTATTTACTAAGTGTTCTCAATTTTTCTGTCCACTAATGCGTAATGTATCAGAGCAAGATTCGTGAAAGCTACTTTCATAGTTAATTATTACCACCCCTCTCTCTCTTTCTCCCTCAATTGTGTTATAAAATTCAAAGTCACGTCCACAGAGAGAGAGTGGATTATAACTGTGGAAGAACAGGAGTGTTTGAGGAGGAAAACTATGTGATTGCTTGTGATTGAATATGAATTGGGGAAGATTATAAAGTATTGTTATATTTGAAAAGACTATTATTGTGCAAGATTTTTGTACATGTAACCAGTAAATATTGTCGCGAACTCTCTAAACAAGATGGCCAAACAATGATTTCCAATTTTTTGACCAATGGCCCGTAAATTGAATTAAAATTTGGAGAGCGGTTTAGGTGTTTTGTCACCAAATCAATCGCATATAATCACTGTTAATTAAGCATTGAGATGCCGATAATCACTCTCATTGTAAATAACCGAGAAAAATTCCTTTCTTACTTTGTCCTTTTCATGTTTTTTTTTTTTTCTCTCTGTGTCTCCCCCAAAACAGTAAACTTACATAGCTAGCTCCATCCATTTTCTCAAGAACCAAACAGAAAACACCAAACCCCAGATTCCATAAGTTTCATACACACCTAATCTCCGTGTTTGTCTCTCTCTAGCTGTCCAAAAAAAGGAAAAAAAAATCAGTAAAACCTGTCTAGAAATAGGTTAAAACTTTACCATGCAATCCTTGTCAAATTTTCGCACCAAAAACTAATCTAATCTTCTCCTTTGAGTGGTTTCTTCAATCCAAATGGGGACTACAACATCATCCATGGCGGCCAAGATGGCGTTCTTCCCACCAAACCCTCCGTCGTATAACGTAATTGTGGATGAAGCAACTGGGAAACTGAGGATCTCAGACGTTCATCAGAGAGATGAAGTGGATGTTTTGAAGCTAAATACCAAGAAAGGAAATGAGATTGTTGCTATGTACGTGAAGAATCCATCAGCTTCGTTGACTGTGTTATATTCTCATGGAAATGCTGCTGATCTTGGCCAGATGTATCACATTTTCACCGAGCTTAGTGTCCACCTTAATGTTAACCTAATGGGGTAAGTATATATATAATTAAACACTCGTAGAATCAATTATATTATTGGTGAGAAGACTAGTGTCATAAACGAATTGCCTGTGTTAATTCTCAGGTACGATTATTCTGGGTATGGACATTCTTCTGGAAAGGTATATACTGTCTTTTCTGTCTTGTAAGATTTACTGCTATGTCTACGTTAATGCTAGGGACAGAATTGGGTCAAGCCAAGCACACTTGCGCACGTGTCATTTGCTGTAAATGTCAAACGAGATACAAGAGAATAAATTTTGACTTCTGTTATCCGTTTTGTCTTGATCAGTACCAAACCAAAATCCCATTGGTGCAAGGGAAGATTGAAACTGCGGTGTTTGAATGATTGGGACAATACTGTTCTTTTGCTTCTGATGCATTAATTAGTTTGTTAAAAATGCATTGTTACTAACAGTTAGTTTGTCAAACTGTGTCCAAATTTTATTCTGTTTTATGATGTTTGCCAAGAAACATAGCTGATTGATCTGATGTATAATTTTGATGACAACTAGCCAAGTGAGCAGGACACCTATGCAGACATAGAAGCGGCATACAAATGCCTTGAAGAGACTTATGGAATTATGGAGAAAGACATTATACTGTATGGACAATCAGTTGGAAGTGGACCTACCCTGGAATTGGCTGTCCGTTTGCCTCGACTGAGGGCTGTCATTCTTCACAGTCCAATCCTCTCTGGCCTTCGTGTCATGTATCCTGTGAAACGAACCTTCTGGTTTGACATCTACAAGGTTTCAACTTCTGAATTCTGCTTTAACCGATGATTTTTAACATATGGAATTCTGTTCATTGTTAAATATTTTTGGTACTGACCCTTTTTATTTTTGCTGCAGAACATAGATAAAATTCCGCTGGTTGAGTGCCCTGTTCTGGTGATTCATGTGAGTGACTAACGTCTTAGAAACATATTAAGTTCATAATTTAGTCAGCCTGAAATTCAAAGTGGAATTCTCTGCCTTTTCTGATAGGTGGAGTCAAATTGATGTTGGAATTCAGAGAATGGGCCTGAGTGTTGCTATGATATGTTCTATGCCTGAAATGAAAAAGTTCTGTTCTTCATTTAAAAGTAGATGTCAAGATATATTTGTGACCAATTTGCTATCTGAGGCTAAATGTTTTCGGTTTGAATGTTTGCAGCTTTGGTTGGTTAATTTGCTATAATTCAGTTACAGTTGAACGATGGTTAATACAAGTGTGCAATGTGATGATTGCTATTGGTGGTTCCAGGGAACTGAAGACGAAGTTGTGGATTTTTCTCATGGCAAGCAGCTATGGGAGCTTTGTAAAGAGAAGTACGAACCCTTGTGGCTTAAAGGAGGAAACCACTGCAATTTGGAACTCTACCCTGAATACTTGAGACATCTCAGGAAGTTCATATCAGCCATTGAGAAGCTACCCCGTCTTCGAAATGTATCAGAACAAACTGCAGAACAACAAGAGAAATCACCCGCCGCAACAGACCAGAAAATAGAGAAGTCGAGGCCAAGCACAGACCATAGAGAGAAGGCAAGACACAGTACTGGACAGAGAGAAAAATCCAGGCTAAGTACAGACAGCAGAGAGAAATCAAGAAGCAGTACTGACAAAAGAGAGAGGACAAGAAAGAGTATAGATCGTTCAGGAAAAGCAAGGAACAGCATAGATCACCCGGAGAGAGCAAGGAATAGCTTTGATCGGTCAGTTCAATACTTGAACTACCTAAGAATTTCTCTTGATTTCACCCTCATGTTTTTATAAATGTATCTGTTTGATGATTGCAGATTTGGAGACATGGTGAGATCAGTTGGATTGTGTAATGTTGATTGTTTAAAGCAAACAGCTGCAGAGGTTTGAGACAACTAAGAGAATTCAAACGGTGCAATACTGTTTATTATTGCCATTGCTCGAGGAAAACAACAAATATTTTCAGAACAATTAGGGCTTTCAAGGCATGCAGTTGTTTTGGCTGGCAATGGCGCAGAGTTTGCATATATGCCTCTGTTTTAAGTAATAGTTGTTACAGATATGATACAATTGTTTCTCTTTTTGTCCTGTCTTCACGAATTTCTCCAGTCTAAAATTAGTTGCTGAAAATTCGGTCTAGCTTTCTAGTATCTTCATTGCACGATAATTATAATTAAAAGACAAAAACATTTCAATATCAACAAATGAAACAATCATGTAATGACAAATTAAGAATTAGGGTAATGTAATTATTTTATATGAGATATTCTTTATATATAATTTTATATATCAATTTTGTTACAATCATATCTAACAATGATTCTTCTTATTTGGATTTAAAATTATATTTTTTTATTTAAATTTGATTTTAAATTTTTTAAAAAATAAAATATTGTGTAAGGGGCCTCTAGACTGCACCGTAACATTATGATTAGTAAAAAGAATTAATTAATTTTTATATATTAATTTTAAAAATTTAATTAATTAATAATCACCAACCATTATAAAATATTCATAAGTCATAACTGATGATATCTATTTCATTTGAATAAAAATTTTATATCGCAATCACCCAACATTTTCAGTATTGTTTTTCTTATTTAATCCATGAGGGGGTTTTTTTTTTTTTTGAGAAATTATATAATTCGTGAGTTTTGCAAATCAAATAAATCAAAATAATTAATTTATCCTTCTGTTAAAAATGGAAAAATGAAGAGGATATTGTGGTTGCTGAAATGGCAGAATCTAGGCCTTAGAATTCCACAGAGACAGCTCCAAAACTCCCATGTCCCCAGTTTTGTTTCTTTCTAGAACTCTCTACTTGCACTCTTAAACCCCGTCGTAGGGTTTTTGTTTTCGTTTCAACTCCATAATTCAGAAATATCACTTTATCTTCTCTTCAAATTCTTTCTATTTCGGCCTTGATGGCTTCAGTTCTAAGCAGAACGTTAACCACTGCTTCTTTAGTTTCACTCCCTCCTTCATCGCCCTTTTCATTTAAACACCCTAATAACCGAGCTTTCAATTTCAGAAGCGCTTTTTTGCCTAGAAGTGGTCTGAGAGAGGGCTTTTCCTGCTCTGGCCTGAAGTTGAACCTTGAGACGAGGAATAAACGAGTTGGTCTACGGTGTGAGGCTGCGGTTGCTGAGAAGGAGGCTGCAGAGACTTCTGGTGAGAAGTTTGAGTACCAGGCCGAGGTGGGTCTCTTCTTGTTTTGTAAATTTTGATTTTGGAACGAGTTTTCTTTTAAACTATGATTAGGATTTGTTTAGTTTATGTAACATGAATGATTTTGGAAAGTCAATTAATTATGTTTTGTTTTGTTTTGTTTTGTTTTGTTTTGTTTTTTATGCTAATTACTTGTTGGCTATGAAATGATCATTTGGGACTGAAGGTTATGATGAGTTAGTTTCGAAAATGAACTGTCATGGTAGACCCGACTGAGCAAATGGTGGAAATATCTTTTATTTGTTTCTTTATTTATTGTAAACATTGTGCTATATCCAGTTGAATGGAATTGTGATTGATTGATATGTTTGTTTACATAAGCAAGTAAAGTTCGAGGCGCTCTGGATATTTTATACTAGGTTCATCTGCTGAGTAGTTGTATTGTTTTTATATCATTTTTCATTTTGGTTTTGTGGAGAAATGAAATTTAAGATGATTGCAGGTCAGTCGCCTATTGGACTTGATAGTTCATAGTTTATACAGCCACAAGGAAGTGTTCCTGCGAGAGCTTGTGAGGTGAGTTAATGTACTCCTAGTGAAGCATAGCATTTATGACTCAATGTATAATAATTTTTTAACATGATGAATTTAGATTTAATTTGGATACCTGTGCATGTGTGTTGTTGCAATGCTTTCATTCTGGAGGCGGTTGTGCTGTGTCTTATTTCATAAACTTACTTGTGTCTTTTATATTGTGTTTCAGCAATGCAAGTGATGCCTTAGATAAATTGAGATTTTTAAGTGTTACTGAGCCCTCTCTACTTGGGGAAGCTGGCAACCTCGAGATACGCATCAAACCTGATCCAGACAATGGGACCATCACTATAACGTATACCCCTCTAATGTCTAATTAACCTCTTTTCTTGATATGTCAGTAGAGGACTAACAAATTGTCACTCTGGGTTGCAGAGATACCGGTATTGGAATGACTAAGGAAGAGCTCATTGACTGCCTTGGAACTATTGCTCAGAGTGGTACTTCAAAATTCCTGAAAGCTCTTAAGGTATTTCTTATTTATTTATATGCAATGGTTTTATCTTACAATGCTTAGTTTTTTGAGAATATCATTAGGTTCTCCCTTTTGCTAACCCATATGCTTTCATTTATGTAACAGGAAAACAAGGATCTTGGTGCAGACAATGGTTTGATTGGCCAATTTGGTGTTGGTTTCTATTCATCTTTTCTTGTTTCTGAGAAGGTGCAGCATAATTCTTGCATTATCTGTCAAAGCTAATATTTTTTAATTTCACATTTCAATTTCAAGTTTTGTTCCGAAAATCTTACGTGGTTTCTTTGTTATTGAGCTTGATATTGTTATGTGCAATTAGGTGGTAGTGTCTACAAAGAGCCCACGCTCTGATAAGCAATATGTTTGGGAAGCAGCAGCTGATAGTAGCTCCTATGTGATTAAGGAAGAAACCAATCCTGAGAAGCTCCTAAAGCGTGGAACGCAAATCACACTTTATTTAAGGGTATTCAGACTTTGTTTTCATAAATAGAAAATAAGACAAGCTCAATTTTGTTTGATGCTAGCTTTGCATATTTGCATGCATTTCACCTGTGCATGCATGCGGAATGAAGAAAGAAGTTATTCTCAGCATTTCCCTGTAAGGCTGTAATACTTGGAGAGACTAAGTAGGCACTTCCTATGTTGTGGACATTTGCCTTTTTTTCTTATTTTTCTTTATATGGGAGTTCTCTCTATCTTTAAAGTGAAAAAATCTTAGTTGGAGTAGGATGCTGGGTTCTAGGTATACTAAAGACCCACTAATATGTTATTTTCTTGCAGGAGGATGATAAGTATGAATTCTCAGAACCAGCAAGAATTGAGGGTTTAGTAAAAAATTATTCACAGTTTGTTTCTTTCCCCATCTATACCTGGCAAGAGAAATCAAGAACCATTGAGGTGAGGATGTTTACACTCTTTGCAATAAAAACACGTCTCTCTTTCAGGCTGTTTTTAAGTAGTTTGATGCAAAAGATGCCACAGATGGCTGCTTTTATGTCCATTTATATGCTATCTAAAAGCTGGACATGATGGTTGTTTCACACTGTTGTTTTACTAGTTTTCTTCATAGTGGTTGTTGCTGGGACACAATGAAGGTGTTAGTGATAGTTTATTTCCATAACTTCTTGAATACCGCTAGCTAGTGACATACACATAGTTTACCCCCGTGTCTTCTTGATTGAATATGACATACCTATGTCAACCAACATTACATATGATCACTAGTACTGAAAGTATTTTCAATCTAAAATGTTACTCTTGTACCTATCATTAGTACTGGCAAGAACATTTCTTGATCAACTGATAGAATACCTAGTATAATGTATATAACTCTAGTCTGTTCTGTGTTTAGAAAACTTGTTTGCTTCATACATATAAACACGATTTACAGACATTTGTTTGCTATATTGACTCTGGACAGGTGGAAGAAGAGGAAGAACCAAAAGAAGGGGAAGAAATGCCAGAGGTAAATCAGACATATTGCTGATAGTGGCTGTTGCTGTCATATTCTTGGTATATATGCTGCTTAAGTGCGTTTCTGTGTCCAGGGTGAAAAGAAAAAGAAGAAAACAACCAAAACTGAGAAGTATTGGGACTGGGAACTGGTGAATGAAACAAAACCCATATGGGTGAGCATCATGTATATATGGTGTCAATTTAAAATATTCTTTCCTGATTTACATTTCATTTACATGAAGAGCTTTCAAGGACCAGTATTTTTTCCCCTTTTCTTTTCTCTTATTATTTTCTTATCCTGTAGGGAAAAGAAATATCTTATGACTTATGTGTGGTTATTCTTCTTTGTAGATGCGGAACACAAAAGAAGTTGAGAAAGATGAGTACCATGAATTCTACAAGAAGACTTTCAATGAATTTTTGGATCCCCTTGCATACACTCACTTCACTACAGAGGTTCTGAAATCTGTACTGTTGTTAAAGTGGATACCTATTTGGTTACAAGATTAACTATGGTAAAAAAAAAATGTGCAGGGTGAGGTGGAGTTCAGGAGTGTTCTTTATGTTCCAGGAATGGGGCCTCTAAACAATGAGGAAGTAATAAATCCAAAAACAAAGAATATACGATTGTATGTTAAGCGTGTGTTTATCTCAGATGATTTTGATGGGGAACTGGTAAGTTTGCCATACAGGCAATATCCTTTGAGATTGCGCTGCTTTGTGGGTCAAAGAAATTTTAACATATAGCAGAATGTCATTCCGGCTATCCTCATTCCTTGCATCCCTAACTTTAGAAAAAACAATTTAACATTATGAACAACATTTTTGTTTCTTGTCTTTGCTTTTGCCAAGCTTGTCTAGTGATGGTATAATGCTAGAAAAGACTCCATAATAAATAACATAATGATTGTTAACGTTTTGGCTCTCGGTTAAGTAGATCCTTTTGTCTGATGGTGAGGACTGAAGACTTGAATTTTGCATAAACAAATATTCATGTCAATAATAGTGTTGCCATGTCCAATACTAATCTAGCAAAGCATGTGATCGTGCTCGTATTACTTATTGACATCAACATAGATATAACATATTTAAATGTTTGATTTGTAGTTTCCACGATACTTGAGCTTTGTGAAGGGTGTGGTGGACTCAGATGATCTCCCTCTCAATGTTTCCCGAGAGATCCTTCAAGAAAGCCGAATTGTAAGTCTGACTTCCCTACAATTTTTTTTTTGTTTGTTCTCTAATGAACATGTTTTCTGTGGATGCATTAGTGAGAGGGATGTTTCCAACATTTGATTGAGATCCTTCTGAAAAGATAATTCTTGTTCTCAGATTAGAATTCATCAGTTGTTCTGTCTCTGCAATATGGGATTGATTAAATCTTGTTGTTTATTATTCATTCCCTAATTTTTGATTTCAGGTAAGAATTATGAGAAAGAGACTTGTCAGGAAAACGTTTGACATGATTCAAGATATCTCTCAAAGTGAGAACAAAGAGGTTTGTATCTCCTAAACGGTGCAGTTACTGTATTTTCCACTTGACTTGTTTAATTACAAAGAATAAGGTCATCTTGGTTTCAGGATTACAAAAAATTCTGGGAGAACTTTGGCAGGTTTCTAAAATTAGGATGTGTTGAAGACTCTGGGAACCACAAACGTATTGCACCTCTGCTGCGGTTTTACACCTCAAAGAGCGAAGAGGAGTTGACTAGCCTTGATGAGTATGTTGAAGATATGGGTGAGAAACAAAATGCCATCTATTACTTGGCAACAGACAGTTTGAAAAGTGCAAAGAGTGCCCCATTTTTGGAGAAGTTGGTTCAGAAAGATATTGAGGTATGTATGTTCTATGGATTTCCATGATGTATTAGTGAAATCATGCAGAGGTTGGGCATCCTAAGTCTGTTAGATTTAGTTAATATGACCGAAGGAGATTGGATGCTGAATGACATCATGTTGTAGTTGTAATCTGAATTTGAAAAATTCTAACTTGTAAAAGTGAGGAAGAAAAGGATTGGGGGCCCAATTAAGGTTTTAGCATTACAGTTTCTTTCTCGTCTCCTCCTTGCGTAGCTAATTGCTATTATTATGTTAGGTTATATGGGAAATGTTTCATTTGTTTGTCCTTTGGAAAATTGATTCCATCCAGCATCATAGTGGATACTTATGTTTTTGGACATTATCATTTCTCCTTTTTCTGGATTGCTGATGTATGTTCATGTTGGTTGTAGGTTCTATATTTAATTGAGCCTATTGATGAAGTAGCCATCCAGAACCTGCAGACCTACAAGGAAAAGAAATTTGTTGACATCAGCAAGGAAGATTTAGAGCTGGGTTAGTAATGGCTTTTCCTTTTGTGCTCATTGATAGTGATCAAAATTTTTTTTTCCCACAATTATCATCTTATCTTCATGGGGCTTTTGGTGTTCATTTCTTCTCACTGGGTAATATGATGTTTCAGGTGATGAGGATGAGGTCAAAGAAAGGGAAACTAAACAAGAATACAATCTCCTCTGTGATTGGATAAAGCAACAACTTGGTGATAAGGTGGCCAAGGTCCAAGTTTCAAAGCGTCTGAGCTCATCTCCCTGTGTGCTTGTTTCAGGCAAGTTTGGATGGTCTGCCAATATGGAAAGGTTGGTTAAGACTTTTCAGCGCCCAGATTACAATGCTAAAACAGTTGTAGTTGATTCATCATTTCACGTAATGGATTTCCTCCCCCTTTGAAGGTTGATGAAAGCACAAGCTCTGGGTGATACCTCTAGTTTGGAGTTCATGAGGGGAAGGAGAATATTGGAGATTAATCCTGATCATCCCATCATTAAAGATATAAATGTAAGTCATTCTGCATGATTTTTGTAGGTTATATTCTTTATAGTAGCTGTTTGTGCCTTGATAATATTCTATGAAGTTAACAAAGGACATGAAATTAGAAAGTGCCCTAATGAATAGGAAATGATGGGAGAGTATGGTTGAGTTCTAAATGCTTAAAATGTTTAAACTGGAAGCACAAATGTCACATATGGGTTTTCTATTCACTATCTACTGATTACCAATGGCTTAAGTTGGTATTAGTGAGCATGAGATTTTCTAAGCCTACCATGTAGTGGAGCAAATATCTGGTGATATGTCAATTTTGAATATTGGAACTGCTGTGGTGAGATTTTATAGCAAGTTCATGGACTGGAAGGGAAAAATTGCTCGACTTACATGTGTGCACGCGCGCATGCATATAATATTTGGTTCTTTGGTATGCAGGCTGCTTGCAAAAATGCACTTGATAGAGTGTGTGTGTGTGTGTGTGCATATAATATTTGGTTCTTCAATATGCAGGCTGCTTGCAAAAATGCACCCGATAGTGGTGATGCCAAGAGAGCTGTTGATCTTTTGTACGATACGGCATTGATCTCCAGTGGGTTTACTGTAAGCACAAACCACAAATCTTTTTATTACCTTTTGTAAACATTTTTCTTAGATTTATGTCTATTCATATTTAAATATATAAATTTGTCCCATAAATTATGCAGCCTGACAGCCCTGCTGAGTTGGGAAACAAGATCTATGAGATGATGGCAATGGCCCTTGGAGGGAGATGGGGAAGATCCGAAGGGGATGAAGCAGAGGAATCAGAAGAGAATGCAGCAGAATCTGACAATAGTGCCGGTGAAGCCTCAGAGACACAAGTAGTTGAACCATCCGAAGTGAGAACTGAGAGTGATCCTTGGCAAGATTAAAACTTTGTTTCGGAACCATTAGAACAATTTTGGCATCATCTCATTGATATTTATAGAAATAATGCTAAGAATGAAAAAGCAAGGGAAGGATTGCCACGGTGGATGTGGGTTGAAATGGGATATAAAGAGAGTGATTCTGAGATGTTCAGCGGTTGGCAGAATTCCTGAGTGCTGAATGCTTGCTCTCTAACTTCCAATTTTCTCTATTTACAGGGATTATTTCTTAGCACAGAGTGAAAATGTTACAAAATTATGAACCTGGAAAACGCAGAATTGTGTCAATAATGCTTGGCACTTGAAAGTGAAATTCAAATTTATGTATGCTGATTCCTGATTGCACCTCTAATGCGTCTGTTTCCTCAAACGATTTATGTTTAAGGTGAAGATCTTTCATTATTGGAATCTCAAGGCAGGCGTGGTATTATTTTTCACCTAATCTTCTCTAAATTTTTTTTATTATGGCTGAAAATATTAGTTTTATTTTGATATTTTTAGGATTAACATGGTAACATCTTTTGAGAAAAAAAATATAATAATTTGTTAAGAAATTTTTAACTGGTTCGAATATACCTTATCATTTCATTCATGTTCTTCTAATTATATTTTATAACACATTAATTAAAATTTCATTAAATATATAAAAAAAATTAATACAATAGAGTTTGATTTGATTAGATGATTGTATTTTAAAAGATTAGTAAGACATTTTTAACATCACCTTCTAGGGCTAAGCATAGGTTAACTTTGTAGAATCGGAATTGAATTAATAAATCAAATAAAAAAAATTAAAAATCAATTCATGTACCAATATTCAAACACAATACCTCTCATTAAATATACGTGTTTTTTATAAAAATTTATTTATAAATTTTATTTAAATTAATTTGCATCAATACAAATAACATTTAATAAATTATTTAATTAATAAAATAATAATATTTAAAATTTTTTTTATTAAAATTATAAAAAATTAATTTTATTATTTTTAAATAAACAATTGATCTAAAACACAATACATGTTGTTGAAACAAATTGTTAAATTTGTATAAATGTAAATATTATGTAAAATATATTCATATTTAATTCAGTAAATAATTTATTAAAGAAAGTATTTTTTATCCATTAAATTATAAAGAAAAAATTAAATAATATATTTATAATATTTATTTAACTTAATTTATTATGTTATTTGTCTAATAATTTAATAAAATCATGTTTTACATACATTTATTTTAAAATTATTAAACTAGTTAATAATTTTAATAAATATATATATATACACACACAATATAATTTTATTAGATATATAACTTTATTATTATAAAAATCAATTTTTTTATTTTTTCATAAACTATTATATTAACTGTAATAATAATATAATTTTTTTAAATAATTTATCGTATATCAATTATCTTTGATAATTTATTTATCTTTTCTTTCTTTCACTCAATTTTTTTGATTATTTATTTTATTATTTTTGTAATTTAATATAATTGATTTTATTTTTAATTTTTTAATCAAGTTAAATTTAAAATTTAAATGAATACTTATAATGTTATATTTAAATAGACTTTTACAATATAAATTTTATTAAAAAAATTAAAAATTAAAATAATTGATAGACAAAGTACTTTATTTTAGAATCAAAACTAGGCCGAAACTTAAAAATAAGATATATTATTATATAAAGTAAATTCTTGTTTTAAATTTTAACAATCAATTTTATTTATGATAAATTTTGATTTTGAGTTGAATCGAAATCGAATCTTGATATATTCATCCCTATCACCTTCTTTCAACTATTAGATATAAAGTCCCATTTATGATTTTAACTACAAACAATTTACCGGTCATTATTATTATTATTATTATTATTATTATTATTGTTATTGTTATTATTATTATTATTTTTAATTTAAGATTGACTTTTTCTTAAATATCTTTATAAATAATTAATTTTCAAAAAATATTTTTTTAAATAAAATAAAAATGTTCAATTCAAAGAAAATTGTAAATTAAATTCTAATTATGCCATGATTTATTTTAATTAATTATGAGAAATACGCATTAGTAAGTAGGTATTCCAAAAGTAACAAGTATTTGAAGGATTGAATATTGATAAATTATAATGGTCTAAAGTAAACAAGAAATAATATTAATATCTTCAATCGGGTGACCAATCCGCCCGTCATATTGGGTCAGTACACTATCCGGCCCAGCTTACTCCAGAAGAACGGAGCTTTGCAGGTTTTACGAGGGTTTAGGGGCGGCTGCGTATATTTCCCTCATAGCTCTCATTCTTCTCTGTTTCTTATAGTTCTATGTTTCTGAATTTAATTTTGTTTTCTTCCTCCTATCTCTTTGATATCTATCAATTCTGCCGCAAATTCGTGGAAAATTTTGAATTATCTTTTTAATTATAAGATTATCGTCTTCTCTGCACTGGTAAATTTACGTCTTTTTTCTCTATTCATTGAACAACTCTTCGTTAAAATGTGGAGAAACCTAGCCAGACATGCTTTTTCTAGAAAGTTTAAATTTTCTTCTTCGATAATTTCTGAAAAATCTTCCTTCCTGGAGAAAATAACACCTTCAGAGAACCAAACACTCCTGGATTCTTCGTACCCGCTTGTTGGTGTTCGTCGAGGCAGTGTTTTATCATCTCAAAAAAACAATTTTGGTCGGTCCAATTTCATTCAATCAATCAACCCTTTTGGTGTTTTTTCTTGTAGAAGTTATGCAAGTTCTGCAGAGGCAATTGCTTCAGAATCAGACCTTTCGGGCTCTGAAGAAATGCAGGAATTGATAGAGCAGATAAATCAACAAGAAGTCAACATAATGGATTCGTCATCACTATTTAATAAGCAGCCTAAGAAAATGGTTGCTGGGATGGGTGCAGCAAAGTATTACATGCTAAAGCGTAGGCAGATCAAAATGGAGACTGAGGCATGGGAACAGGCAGCCAAGGAGTACCAAGAGCTTTTAGTAGACATGTGTGAGCAAAAGCTTGCACCAAATTTGCCTTATGTTAAGTCCTTGTTTCTTGGTTGGTTTGAGCCCCTAAGAGATGCTATTGCTAAAGACCAAGAAACTTGCAAGGATAGGAAGAAACAGATGACTTACGCACCGTATTTTGATAAGTTACCGGCTGATATGATGGCAGTTATTACTATGCATAAGTTGGTAGGGTTGTTGATGACAAATGCAGGAGAAGTTGGGTGTGTTAGGGTGGTACAAGCTGCTTGTCAGATAGGTGAAGCCATTGAAAATGAGGTGCGTAAACTAAGTTTTTTTTGGGTTGTTTTGAGCATATTTTAATTCAATGGATATGCTTATTATAATTTGTGGTTAACAAATGAAAGAAAAGAATTATGCTTTGGTGGTGTTCTAACTTTCCTTTTTTCAAATCCGACTGAACTTGCAAATCACTATGTGAAGTATCATTTTGTACTGGTAATAGGAACTTGAAGAGTAAGTTGTTCTGCACATCACTTTAGTCTTGTAATGATATGGTCCAGACTTCTCATTGCTTAACGTGCCTCATACTGCTTGCATTACTCCTTTCTAGAAGGAGTTGAGGTGATAGCAATTGCTAACCTCTAGTAGCACCCTAGTTTGTCAAAGAACTAGATTTATCTCAATTTTGATTAGGCGAGTGATAATTAGGTTACATTTTGGTGATGCCAAAGCTAGAAAGAGGTTAGTTTCTTTGTTTGGTTTTGCAAACTTCAGGTGGACACAAGCATTATAATGGTGGTGCATACAAATATTTGTTTTCTGCTCTATTTTGTTTCATCAAGTTGGTGTGTTCCCTTCTAAAAGTGGGAAGTTGTTATGTCAAGTACCTCATGTATTACAAATTTTTGTTTTACTTGCAAGAGAACTGGGAAATCAGTGTATCACCTGCAATTACAGGGGTTGCTAAATTTATTTAGGACTTTTTACAGTATTTGGAATACTGTTAATTACCAAAGATGCCTATGCTCTATTGTTGGTTGCGTGAGAAATGTGGATTTAAGGGCAGTTGAAATGAAGACTTCAGTGCTTATGCTGATTTGGAGCCCTTGCAATGAGAGAAATAGAAAAGATTTGAAGGGGACTAAGGGTTATTTTCTGGGTTTGTTTTTTTTTTTTTTTCTTGAAGGGGCTTCTTTTCCTTGATTCATTTATTTTTCAGTCTTTTCTTTTTTCATTGCAATTGTCAAGCTGTGATTGGGGCATTATTTGTTTACTGTGGATGTACATAGCTGTGAATAGTATTATTCTTTTTTGTAAAACCTGGCTTTGGAAATAAAGTTGAAAGTCAATCATATAGGCAAAGGACTTGATGTTCATAAACAAGCTATGGTTTTCTCAGTTTCCACAATAGCTTTGTTTGAGTCATTCCAATTTATCCTGCTTCTGCATATAACAACATGTTGTTCTAGAGATCTTTTAGATGACCAGCATATGGATTACTTTTGTGGGTGCTTGAATAAATTTAAGAACAATATTTTTCATTTTTGCTTACATAACACTGTCTTCTGTGGATCAGGCAAGGATACACAATTTCTTTGAGAAGACAAAGAAGATGAAGAATGTAATGGATAAGAAATTGGAAGATATATCCGAACCTGCAACTGACGAACATGAGAAACTAAAAAAAGAACAGGCAAAATTAAGGAAAAAAGTTACTAACTTAATAAAAAAACAAAAGTTGCAACAAGTAAAGGGGATAGTGAAGGGACAGGATGATTCAAAGCCATGGGGTCAGGAGGCTCATGTTAAGGTTTGTGATGTTTGTAGTTGTAAATGTGGAAGTTTGTTCTGTTGCCACTGTAAATGTGGAAAATTGTTCTGTTCGCCATTCTTGTTTTGTTATTGCTGTTCTTGTTTTGATGCCTTGCATGTCCCAGGTTGGCTGTCGTTTGATACAGTTGTTAATGGAAACAGCCTATATACAACCTCCTGTTGACCAGTTAGGCGATAGTCCACCTGATATTCGCCCAGCATTTGTGCACAATCTTAAAAATGTCACAAAAGATGCACAGTAAGAAAGACTGCATTTCTGGTTAATCTAGTGCCTATAAAAAAATCCCACTCCCTTCTCATATCATAATGTAAACGTTTTTGTGGTTTCCGTAATAGGAAGGGCAGGAGGTATGGTGTTATTGAATGTGATCCGCTAGTCCGCCGAGGTCTTGAGAACACTGTGAGTGGAATGCCATCTTCCAGGATGGGTTGCATTTCATGCTTTTCTGTTTACCACTGTTTTTAATGATTGGATGATCCAATAATGTCAGTTGTTACATGCTTACGCTTTTCTTACATATCCATACATAAGGTATAAGGATGAAATTAATTTCTGTTTTCCAAACAGGCTAGGCACATGGTCATTCCTTACATGCCAATGTTGGTGCCACCATTAAATTGGACAGGGTATGGATTTCATATTTAAGCATTTTACTTATGGCAATAATTTCAAGTATTTTGTAATGTCATTTTTATTTAAGCACTGGGTTCTAGCTTATTATTCTAGTCTTCTTAAAGAATCATCATTGAAGGAAGTAGATTTCTTTTACTTGTTTTTGTACGTGTTTTATATTGTTATTAGAACATATTCTGCTCTAGTCTGGCTCTGAGGCTTAATTGAGTCTTGCACTTGGAACCATATTTGCTTTAGTGCTTTCGAATGGTAAAGCATGTTGTTTTCACATTACTTGCAATGGCTGTTGATATCTAAACTTCGCTCTTTTAGGCGTGTATACTGGATTTATTTTCATGCATTGTGTTCTGGCAGGTATGACCAAGGTGCATACTTATTTTTACCATCCTACGTCATGCGAACTCATGGAGCAAAACAACAGCGTGAGACAGTAAAAAGAACTCCAAGGAGTCAATTGGAGCCAGTATTTGAGGTTTGTGAATTCTAGAGCTCTATATTCTAGTTTATTCTAATATATGTTCAATCTTTAATGAATAATCGTTAATCTTTGACATGTACTTTTTGTGGCATTTTTCTTGAGGACTTGTTATGGCATGTAGCCCATTTTATATGTTTGCACTCTGCATGGACCTCATCCTTGCTTGGTTGAAGTAATTCTGTGATTATTTTGTGAATCAGGCTCTGGATACACTTGGAAATACCAAATGGAGAGTAAATAAAAGGATACTTAGTGTAATCGACAGAATGTGGGCGAATGGAGGCTGTCTTGCTGGCTTGGTTGACCGTGAAGATGTGAGTACTGTTAGATAAGCCAAAATAGTTTTTTTTTCCTTCTATGCTGGTTCACTATAGTTTTTCTTATTGAAGGGGTGGAGAATTCTTCGATGTAAACTTTATTGTTCCATTTTCACTCATGTATGCAATTCAGTTTGTAGGTGCTTGTTTACGGTATTCATTCTTCTTCAGTTTCTCTAAAGTTTTTTTAATTAACAGGTTTTGCTTCCCGAGGAACCGGACACAGAAGATGAAGCAGAAATCAAGAAATGGAAGTGGAAACTTAAGGCTGCTAAGAAGGAAAATAGCGAGAGGCATTCACAGCGTTGTGATATAGAACTCAAACTTGCTGTAAGCAACATCACTATTCAGTAGAATCTACCTAGTGCTATTGCATATTCTGCTTTGCTGAATAGTAATCTTTCTTTATTGGGGATCAGGTAGCTCGAAAGATGAAGGATGAGGAAGGCTTCTACTACCCGCATAACGTTGATTTCCGAGGTCGTGCATATCCCATGCACCCGTATTTAAATCATCTTGGATCTGATCTGTGCCGTGGGGTCTTGGAGTTTGCAGAGGGACGCACCCTTGGGAAATCAGGCTTACATTGGCTGAAGATACATCTGGCAAATTTATATGCTGGTGGTGTGGACAAGTTATCTTATGAAGGCCGGATAGCATTCACCGAGAATCATTTGGACGATATTATTGACTCTGCAGACAGACCTCTCGAAGGAAGGTGCTGGTGGTTGAGTGCAGAAGATCCTTTTCAATGCTTGGCAGCATGTATTAATCTCTCGGAAGCATTGAGAAGCTCCTCTCCAGAGTCTACTATTTCCCATATTCCTGTCCACATGGTATTTTCTGTTTTCACTTAGTGAGATTGCATATATTTAAATAGAGATTACGTTGCATATAATTAACTGGAGAACATTCATGCAAATCATATGATCTCATGGATGTGCATGCTACAAATTTTTATTACTAAAATAAAGTTTCTTTCTCTTTATTTTTTGGGTTGATGGGGTTGACAAACTTTTCAGTTTTCTAGTGAAGTATTTTTTTCCTTAAAATATTAATATGAAAGATGAACTCTTGACTTCTCTGGCCCACAAAGGAAGCAAAAGGTTGAAATTCTACAGTTTAGAAATGTATGTAGCCTTGTCAATTTTTCTAGATTTTGATGCATTAGCCTGTGTCTTTGATGGATTGTAGTTATCATCAGGGTGTCAGAACATGGCATGATACTTGTAGTTTGACCCATGTATGGTGGATGAAGATAGAATATGAGTACAATATTGAACAGATTTTAATGATTTTTACTTATTAGATTGCCTTGCCATTATGCTGAATTTAATGGGGTTGAGCATCACAAGATTCACTCTTTTATTGCTTCATCATTTTTATTAGTTGGATATATACTGTCCTCTGGAACTCTGGAACTTAAGTTTGCCTTTTCCTGTTTTGTTCCTCTGCAAGGATGGTTCATGCAATGGCTTACAACATTATGCTGCTCTAGGAAGGGACAAGGTAATGGAACTTCCAGTTGTTGTTAGTTAAGGACGATTCAATCCTTTTGAGTTACAGACTTTGGAAGTATAATATCAGCTCTTCCTCACTTGAGTAATTTTGTGGCATTATTTTTTAGTTGGGAGCTGCTGCTGTAAATCTTGTGGGAGGAGATAAACCTGCAGATGTTTACTCGGGAATTGCAGCCCGGTAGGCAGTACTCTCTCTCTCTCTCTTTCTCTCTCTCTCTCTCTCTCTCGTTAATCCATCCAATTTAATTTGTTGTCGCAATCCAGAGTTCTTGAGATCATGCAGTTGGATGCAGAGAAAGATCCTGTAACTAACCCAAATGCATTTTATGCAAGGCTTTTAATCAATCAGGTATTTATTGTTTTCTTGTGCTATTGAATTTTAATGCCTATATTGTTTCCATATGAATCTACAAATGATTTGAGACTTCATCTGTTAGAAATTGGTTTTTAATCTTTTAATTTGATGATACAGCTAACCCATATAGTTTGTATGTGAACTAGGAGGCTTGTGTTTCCTATCAGAATTTTCATTAGCCAGTTAAGATTGTTCTCCTAGTGTTTTACCTGTACAATTGGACGTACTTAGGTGGACAGAAAATTGGTGAAGCAGACAGTGATGACATCAGTATATGGCGTCACGTATATTGGTGCTCGTGACCAAATCAAGAAGAGGTTAAAGGAACGCTGTGCTATTGAAGATGATGCAAAACTATTTGGAGCAGCTTGCTATGCTGCAAAAGTAAGTAAATGAGCCTACCATTTATTTGTGTGCATGTATAACATGGTCTGAACCGATCTCTTTTTTTATCCCCCCAAACAAAAAAAATAAATAAAAAAAAACCTTGCATGAGCAGACCACATTGACTGCCTTGGGAGAAATGTTTGAAGCAGCAAGAAGTATCATGAGTTGGCTTGGCGAATGTGCAAAGGTGTGTCTCATTTATTCTTGTTATCTCTTTTTTTAGTGTTTTGGATGCAAATGCTGTAATTCATCTATGGTTGGAAACCTTATCACACAGATAGTTGACAGCAGTGATCTATGGAAATTGTTCTAATGAAGTCATGCCTATATTATATTATTGATATATAAAGCTTGTGTTTCTTCAAGAGTTACTTAGTGATCTAATGATATTGTTTGAAAATTTGAATTAGATCAATTTATTTGTGGAATGTGTTTGGTCCTTTATGAGTGATCAATGCATAGGGGTCAGACCAGATCATTTTATCCATGGGACGGGGCTGGTTCCCGTGCCTGTTTATGAATGTTACAGGTGATGGCATGTTTTATTATTAGCTGCTTCTTATGGTGGAATACTGGAAAATCATTTAGCTAAATGGTCAGTGGTGGTGGTAGATTCCTTTATGTCAGGTTGTCTCAGTGATGGCTGTTAAGATACCACTTGACCAAAAAGCTTAAGCTTGTAGGTAAGGACTTAAATAATAGCATTAAGCTCTAACAATGGCAACACATTCCAATTCTGTGTTTGTAGTACATGTTTTATGGATTTTTGGAGCTTTTGATGTCTTGGGGAATTTGGTAAACAAGCTTAAATTTAGGATGTTGCAATCTTCTAATGGTTTCTTCCCGACTGAGCCAAACCTTTCTGAATCAATCTTGGAATTATTTTGATGCTCTAACTTGTTAGGTTTCAGAACGTCAAATTCTTTCATTTTTGTTTGAGTCTCTTGTTTACTGCCCATGCACAAGGGTGCGCACTGCACAGTTATTTATTGTTCACAAAAGAAAAATGAAATGGCTGCTTCCAAAACTTTCTTCTATACTTGGAGACCCTTCAAACCCCATCTAGATATCCTCAAAAAATTCTGGTAAAAAAGGATTCAGAAAAATAGATATTCGAGGTCTGCTATTTTCATATTTTAGTGCAGTATATGTATTTGTTAACCATTATCTTTTAAAGTTGGACTCTCATGTCATCTATCTCTCCCACATTTGTCTTTTTTTTTTTTTTTTTACCTTGGTGTAATTTTCAAGTGCCGTGCTTAAGTGTATCACTTCACATCTTAGTATCATTCCCGTTAGTCATCAGTCATTTGGTGGTTTTGCTGTTTCTGACTGCCAAATTTGAATATAAACAGGTCATAGCTTCAGAGAATCAGGCTGTGCGGTGGACAACTCCTCTTGGACTTCCTGTTGTACAACCTTACCGGCAGTTAGGAAGACATCTTGTAATATTCTAAGAAATTTGTTGAACTTTGAAACTGACAATGTTTTAATTATGTTGTTATACCATTTTGAATATTGCAATTTTTCATTAATGGTTTGTTGAAATAAATGCAGATTAAAACTTCCCTCCAGACATTGGCACTACAGAGAGAAACTGACAAGGTCTTTTTCATCTTCCTTGACAGTTTTATATTATCAATTTCTGTCTTTGAAAAATGTAAAGAACAAAATTAACAAAAATGATGAGCATCTTTATCTTTCTCTCACTAACTTGTAAAGCTTAGCCTTGAATATGAGTATAAAATTTCTTCATAACTATCCTTTCATATTTTTCAGGTTTTACCTAGTGGATTTTACGGTCAACCTTTTGTAAAAATAGATTTTTGAGCCTTGTAAATTCTAAACATTACATAACTAATACTATTGCTTTTGTGATTATTATAGATCATGGCTAAGCGGCAGAGAACAGCTTTTCCCCCAAATTTTGTTCACTCTCTTGATGGTTCCCATATGATGATGACTGCTGTTGCCTGCAAAAAGGCAGGCTTGAGTTTTGCTGGTACTTAGTGGCCTTCCTTTGTGTCTTCTTTAGTTATATGATATATATATATATGTATTTATGTTATCGCGATATTGGGAATCTAAACTATTTGACACCAATGGTCGATTACAGGGGTCCATGATTCATACTGGACACATGCATCTGATGTTGATGAAATGAATATGATACTCAGAGAAAAGTTTGTTGAACTCTACAACCAGCCTATTCTGGAGAATGTAAGTATCTCCACCTATAGATTGCTCTATCATATGAGGCAGGACAGAGCTAGTTAGGGATTTTCTTTTTGAATTTTTTTTTTTAACAAATTTGAAGTGAAGAAATACTGGAGCTACTGGAGATATGTATTGCAGTCAACCTGACATTATGTTAAAAACAACCAAGGGAACGAGTAACAGACAACTCTGTCTAGTTTTGTGGTCCAATGGAGGCTTAAGTACATTTTTTCATTGATAGTTGTTAAGTGCTATATTATCCTATTATTTTTAAGTTTTCTTACCCTTGCAAATAGGAAATGCATCTTACCATTTGCATCCACCTTGTCTACTGTTTTTTCTTGAACTTCATACAAACATTGAGGTTTGAGAAAATTAAGCCTTGAGAAACATGAACACTAAAAAGGATATCAATTTTGTTTATTTATCCGATTTTGTCGAGAATATGGATAAATGCAATTGTTTTACTTTCTGTTGGAAATCAGAATCTGCAAGGTTTATAGAAAAGTAATATCCTTTTTGTTTATGAAAATGCAATTATGGAAATGAGATATCTTTCTGTCAAAATTAAAGTCTTTTAAACTGTGATTCAGCCCCTTTTTTTCTGTTTATTGTCTGAATTTATTGATAATTTCTTTTTTTGTTACAGTTGTTGGAGAGCTTTCAGAAGTCATTTCCTAAATTAAACTTTCCTCCGTTACCAGAGCGGGGAGACTTTGATCTCAGAGAAGTTTTAGATTCTCCTTATTTCTTCAACTAGTCTGAGCCACATGCTTCTCTTGATGGCTTCCCCTTTGAAATTGTTTACTACCTGTCATACAGCAACAAGGTAATGGCAATTGTGTCTTTCCTTCATGGTCATGATGCACTGAAAGGCAAGAAGTTTCTTGCACCCAATTGGAGTCTTTTGGAAAAGACAAATAATTTTAGGTGAGGCTGCAGTCATGTCCTTGGATACTTTGTACATATCTCAAAATAAGATGCCGCTGAGCTTTAGCTGAAGGTACCCCTACAAGTTTTCTTTGAAACATGAAGTTTTATGTTAAGGGGCTGCCGTATGCTACTTTATGCAAGCATTAGCCAAAAGAGCAGCTCAGAAGCTAGTTAAAATTTAGCTAAGTTGTATTGATATAAGCTGTGTATAGCATGTGGAAATTAAAGTTTTGGCGGTTGAGCAATTCTAGAAGTCTGGAGGATTGAAGGCTGTGATCGGCACTTTGAGCTTCTGTTATTTGGGGATGACGAGATTAACTGATTTCGGAAGTTTGCGGCTTCACTAAAACAGCTGGCATTATTGTTCTCTGTGGTATGATTTGCCACCTTTGCACCATTTCTTTTGAAGAATGTCTTTAATTATAGTAATGTTTATTCAATTATTCCCATGCAGAATGTTGTAATAAGTGTTTCTTGGACAAACTATCAGATATAATGAGGTAACACAGTTTTTTGCATTGGCCTGAAGCATGACCAATCCTTTGGGTCTTGGCTTGTACATTTAAGATCACTTGTGAAGCAATTGTTGGGATTCCCATAATTGTTTTATATTTACATCGTATTAAATAAAAATTAATTTATTTAATAAATATATTAATAATTAAAAATTTTAATTAAATATAATTATTAAATAAATTATAATTATGTTATTTGTTTAATATATTTTATAAGAGGAGAATCAAAAATTTTTTAATTTTATAAAAATTATTTTATTAATTTTTTAATCATTTAATTAATTCACTTTTAATTATTAAAATTAAATTTAATACATGTATTATTTATGATGCATTAACTATACAAGATATGTTTAATCTAAATTATTAAAAGTGTATTCATCTAATAATTAAAAAATATTGTAAAAAATTGTGTAAAATTAAAAATTTTTTGATTCTTTTACACACACACACACACACATGTACATACATACATACAACCTAAATCTTAATTAATTTTTTAAATATAAAAATATAAATAAATTTATTAAATTATAAATAAATTAATATATTATAATTATTTAAATAATAAATAATATTGTACTTGAATTTTTTGTGTTAAGAAAATATTATTATTATATTTATTGTGTTATTTATTTAATAATTATATTATTTTATATTAAAATTTATAAATTTGTATCAATTTTACATATGCATAAATATATATATATATATATATATATTTCGTTACCCACCATACTTTGGGTGAACTAGAAGTTGATGCAGCAGTCACATTGAACCCAAATCCGCCGGGGGGTGGGGGGGTGTGGGTCCCACAACAGCCCAGTGGTAATAAGTAATTTGCATTCTATTTCTTACCTGCATCACATTGATAACATTGTTAATATCTTTTTAATGGCACTACTGACAATGATCGAATAAAATAATTATTGCCAACGACATGGATGAGTCAAATGAACCACTATGGTGATAAAAAGTCGTACCAAATAATGTCCCAACGACATAAAAGAGGATTCCAATAAAACACCGTCTAATCAGATGAGCTGCTGAAATATATGTTGATAAGCGACTAACCCAACAATCATATTTAAGCTTTTCAATTGATCAATATTATAGTTTTCAAATCACCCAAAACAATTAGAGTTTACCCGTCAATTTTGATCAAGTACTGTTAAGGTTGGAGGTTCGTTCAAGTTTTTGTGGTCCATTGAGAAAGTCGCCACATCTACAGGGCAAAAAAAAAAAAAAACTCTACCTTCGGCCTAAGCTCGGCTACATATGAACTCAAATCTAAGCAAATTCTGTACCTAGAATATGTCTATCATAAACTTTGAAGAACCTAGAAAGCATGATCACTGTCTTTCTTCAGATGAAATGGTTGTAACACTTGAGAATACATGATCATTTAAGATTCACCTACTGGTGATAATCACACGATATTGACATAGCAGAAAAGCATATTTCTATGTCAGAGCCCCCTCAAATGTATGATGTTGTTAGGGAATCGAAATACTGATTTGAGAGAGAAACACAGACCAATAGATGAGGCTTTCTTCTGAAAGATAAAAAGAAACCTGAAACCAGTTACCAAACCATTTACATTATGCAACTCTTGAATGACTGTCTCCTCACTTAAGCTTGCTGACTCAGTCCAGGTCTCCTGTGAAGGGTGAACACCTTCTCCTTCTTTCCGTTGACCAATTCAAAGGCAACATAAATATATTTTCTATTTTAACAACTATCAAGACGCACACCATAACAAAAACCCTCTTTAATGTCTTCTCCAACATATGCACTAAGACTTAGACTATAGTACTCACAGTTTTGTAATCTTCTACTGCTTCAACCAGAAGAAGCTCCAACTAGATGTCGGTATGAGATTTCCCTTCATTTATTTTGCTTTCTTACTTCTTTTTTTCCCACTTTTTTTTATACTTCTTTTGAACAGCATGATTTCGTATTTGTTCAGTCTATCACTATAATTAACTTTCATGAGCAGAGAGGACTATCTTCTAGAATTCTTAATATTTTTGCTTCTCTGTTCATGATGGCAGAGGACACAACAATCAAGTGTGAATTGAGCTTCATAATAGACATATTTCTTGTTGAGCTTTGCAGTTCATTGAAACTGTTTCAGTGTTTAAATCTTTCTACCTGGCTAATTGGAATGTTGTATAGAACTCTACACTACACTGATCGCAGATAAAGCTGTACATAATAATTCACATAGGATTTCCTCTGGTTGATATTGCACAGTTTATGTTTGGAACAACTAGAATTTGATTCACCAACCAAATCCTGAACTATATTCTAATATGAGCAACAAACAGGGAATTCATCACATAATCTTAGTATTATTGAATAAACAAAGGAGAGTATCTATGCTATTGCCCATGTAAATTTCTTACTAATGAAGATTCGTGAGAGTAATCAAACTCGAAATAAGACATATTAAAGCCAAACTTATCTTCTCGTTCTTTTTATAGTTCAACAAAGATATGGCTACAATTTCCAGGCTCGCTGATTCGTTGCTGGAATCTATTTCGGAGATCACAGCATCCGTGGTATGCATAGAATTAGAAAACGAAAAGTTTTCCGAAATTGGATGTTACCTTTATCGAGCTGCTCCAGTCATAATGGAGTTGCAGGCAACTGAGTACATCCCATTAAATGCGATGGAGATTCTAGAATCTCTGTCTAAAAGCATTAGTTTGGCCAAGGATCTTGTTGAGAAATGCCAAAGAGGTAGACATCCAATTTTAGATACTGAACTGAGAAGCACAATATTGGAGCTAGAGGGGGTAATAAAGAGCGTGGGAGAATGCCTGAGCTCGATACCATCATCAACATTTACGGACCAAGAATATGTAGAAGTTGCAGTCCGTTCTCTTTCAAAGGAGATGCTGAATGCTCACTTTGAATTCGGCCAAAATCAATTATTTCAGACAAAAGAGCTGGAACAAAAGATGGATTCTTATGAGGAGCTGGCAAAGGGAGAGCAAGCATTGCCAGAATCAGACCTCTACGCCATCAATGTGGAAGATTCCATGGAAAATTTTAAGTTACATGACATGCCACAGCAGAATGAATTATTTAGAAGTACAAGCTTCAGCAGCCAAAGCACACATCAGAACATGGGCAGATCGATGACATTGCCAAAGGTGGCTCAGTACATTGAGCCACTGTATGAGGCTTTCTTCTGTCCATTAACCAAGGAAATTATGGATCATCCAGTGACCATAGAAAGTGGAGTAACATATGAAAGAAACGCAATACAAGAGTGGTTTGAGAAGTTTGAAAATTCGGAAGAAATATTTTGCCCAACCACAGGAAAGAGGCTGATGAGTCCGAGCTTAAGACCCAATACAGCTCTGAAGACCACAATCGAAGAGTGGAAGGACAGGAATGATGCCGCCAGGATCAAGGTAGCCAGGGCAGCTCTGTCTTTAGCAGGTTCGGAAAGAATGATACTTGAGGCAGTAAAAGATCTGCAAAGTACCTGCCAAAGGAAGCACTATAATAAGGTACAGGTCCGCAATGTTGGTGTGTTGCCGTTGGTCATTAATTTACTTGGATATAAAGACAGAAATGTGAGATGTGCAGCACTGGAACTATTACGTCAACTGGTGGAGGAAGATGACGATGGAAAGGTTTGTTGCATTGTCTACTCATATTTCCCGAATGTTTATGAAATGAACTAAAACATTGTGATCCTAAGCACTTAACAACTCGAATGCACTATTGTCTTCGGAGTCTTGAAAGCATAATATTTCGAAAGAGATAAAATTAGCCTTGCATTTACCTGAAATTAGGTCTTCAAAAGCATATCATCACAGTTGAACCAATCCTTAGCTGCAAGTTCTTTTCTATTTAACAGAAACCCATTAACACGTTTTAAATAATTTATATATGTAGCTTCCGCTATTCGTAAGATTTAAGTACGTAAAGTTATCTAGATACAAGTCATTGAGAACTTTCGAAGTAATCCCAATTTTACCCTACATTGGTGGTTTTATGTGTAGGAAATGATTGCTAAGACAATGGATATCTCAACATTAATCAGGATGCTCTCAAGTAGTCACCAGCCTACTAGGGATGCGACATTGCTGTTCTTGTTTGAGCTTTCAAGATCCGAATTTTTCTGCGAGAAAATAGGGTCAGTCGCAGGAGGGATATTGATGCTGATCACTATCAAATACAATCGGCATACTGATGCCTTTGCTTCTGAAATAGCAGACGCAATTTTGAAGAATCTTGAGAGGTCTCCAGATAACATCAAGTGTATGGCAGAAAATGGACTTTTGGAACCCTTGATACATCATCTAAATGAAGGTAATCTTTGAAACAACCGTTTTAAAGTTAGCGTTGTTTTGGACTTCTCAAAAATTAGCTTCAGTCTAATTATAACTATTTCGTTTCAAAATCAAATATATAAACAGGTTCTGAGGAGATGCAGATGGAAATGGCAGGCTACCTCGGATATATTGTTCTTGGACATGACAGCAAAACATATGTGGCTGAAAGCGTTGCTCCCACTCTCATCAGAATGGTGCATGGTGGAAACAGTCTCACAAGAAGGACTGCATTCAGAGCACTAGTGCAAATATCAGCTTACCATCCAAGTTGCAAAATACTGGTAGAAGCAGGTATTGTACAAATCATGGTTGAAGAGATGTTCATTCGGATAATCCACAATGAACCAATGAACTCAAAAGAAGAAGCTGCTGCAATACTTGCTAATATACTGGAATCTGGGATTGAGAATCAAAGTCTCCGAGTGAATTCGTATGGCCACACAATGACATCGGACTATGTTGTGTACAACATAATCTACATGCTCAAGAACTCTACCCCAGACGAACTCAACATCAATCTTATCAGAATTCTACTATGCCTGTCAAAGTCCCCCAAACCAATGACCACCATTGTATCGGTTATAAAAGAAACGGAAGCTAGTTATACCCTGATTGAACTCATGAACAACCCACATGAAGAACTTACTGTCGCAGCAATAAAGCTGCTCATTACACTCTCACCTTGCATGGGCCATACACTAGTTGAGAGACTCTGCAAAACCAGAGGCCAACCAGAGAACTTGATCCAGTGCCCCACTGAAACAATCCGCATCTCAGAGAAACAGGCAGTTTCAGCAAAATTTCTTGCACAACTGCCCCATCAGAACCTAACACTCAATTTAGCTCTTCTCAGCAAGAATGTGGTTCCTACTATTCTACAAACAATTAATCGAATCCAAAGAAGTGGAACAAGAACAAGCAGGTACACAAGTGCTTATCTAGAAGGCCTAGTTGGTATTCTTGTCAGATTCACAGGTACACTATACGAACCCCAAATACTGTTTCTGGCAAGAACCCACAACTTCACATCTGTATTCACAGAATTGCTGATGAAAACATCATGTGATGAGGTTCAGAGGTTATCAGCAATTGGGTTGGAGAATCTGTCTTCAGAATCAATAAATCTATCAAAACCACCAGAAATAAAGAGCAAAAAGTTCATGGAAGTGTTCTCTTTACCCAAGTCCCTATTAGTTAGGTCATCAAAGAAGAAGAAAATATCGCTGTGCCCAGTTCACAGAGGGGCTTGTTCTTCACAGAACACATTTTGTTTAATCGATGCAAAGGCAGTTGATCGGCTGTTGGCATGTTTGGACCATGAGAATAATGAGGTGGTTGAAGCTGCATTATCAGCTCTATGCACATTGTTGGATGACAAAGTAGATGTAGACAAGAGCATAAGCATGTTGAGCGAAGTGAATGCCATACAACATGTATTAAATGTGGTTAAAGAGCACAGGAAAGAGGGCCTATGGCAGAAGTCATTTTGGATGATTGAGAGATTTTTAGTGAAAGGTGGAAAAAAGCACGCTCTAGATATATCTCAGGACAGGTTGCTGCCTTCTACTTTGGTCAGTGCTTTTCATTATGGGGATGTCAATACAAGGCAGATGGCTGAGAAAATCTTGAGGCATTTAAACAAGATGCCCAATATCTCTGCTTCCAACTATACAAGTAAATAAACAGTGTTCTTTGTAGAATCTTCTTTTTACAGGCAAGAACAAGCATGCAAAGGAATTCTAGTGATACTCGTGCGATTACACTAAAATCTAGTCCCTGTTGAAATTCCAGAGCTGGTTCTGACATGTCAAAAGAACGCTATATGCCAGACATTTGTCCTACTGGAATAATATCTCTAACGCTGATATATCTGACTCATCATATATATATATATATATATATATTTTGCTTGATTCCACAAGAGTTTCAACACGGAAGCCACTCATCGGGCTTAATTTTAGGCTATTTTCTTATGGAGTCTGAAGTTAAACACTGTAGAAGTCGGGTCAAGTTCAAACTTTTAAGCATTGTTTTCCAAATGATTCATGGGTTGCACTTTCACAATTAGGAGAATGGATTATAGCATTTAAAAGGAAAAATGTTTCAAAATAGCTTATTTTAATTTCTAATTTACTATAATTCTTTAATTAAAGAAGTCAAAAAATATGAAAATGAACAAAAACGCTCCTATAACCAAAAACTTAACATCTCTATATTCTCTCTCCCATTCACTTTCTTCTTTTCTCTACTTCTATTTTCCTACTATTTTTTAACAAATTTAGTGCAAAAGGAGAAGTTATAGATCGAAGAATTAACTTGTGACATTGATATCTTC
Source organism: Swietenia macrophylla (assembly GCA_032401905.1). Lineage (NCBI taxonomy): Eukaryota > Viridiplantae > Streptophyta > Magnoliopsida > Sapindales > Meliaceae > Swietenia > Swietenia macrophylla. The sequence goes on along the minus strand of CP135585.1, from coordinate 5,006,934 downwards.
GCTTAGATGAGTTTCAAACTTTGTTGGAGAATTATGAAAATTTGGATTTGGGGGCGGGTCAAGTTATGGGTTTTGGCCACCATGAAATTTTGGCATGATATTTTGGTGTTTGGGTTTGATTGTTGAGATTACATTTTATTTGTTTAGGTTTGATTTTGAGAAAATTTGTTGGATACGGATGAAACGAGGGTGCGGAGAAGTGTGTGGTGACCGAAAGTTGTCCAGAAATTATGTTTTTGGACCTATTTGTCACATTTTAAAAAATTTTATAAAATTTTATAATTTTCTAAAATTTGTGGTTTGAATAATATACATTATAAAATTTTAAAATATTTACATTTTAGTCCATTATTGTCAAACATTTGGGATTATGTAATTATAGTAATTACCCATTTCTACTATCTTAATATTTCAAAGTCTAGCTATATGATGAAAATCAATCATATGGCTATTATCAGTTTGTCTAATAACATAACCTAATTACCCTCTTAATGTTGAAAATTTTGGCCATGGTGATCTTAATAATAAGAGGCATGGTAGTCATTCAAATTAATAGAAATAAATAAATAAATTTTGTCCTTATTTATAAGAAATGTAAAAGCTTGTAGACTTGGATGTTTGGGGACTTGTTTTAAAAGTTGTTACATGTATATTTTAATACTTACATATTTTAGTTGTTACAATGTATATTTTGATTGTTATTTTAGTATTACACGTGACCTTTAGTATTTGGGTTTGATTGTTGAGATTGCATTTTGTTTGTTTAGATTTGATTTGCTAGAATTTTTGTTTAAAGATATAAAAATTTAGTACCTATTTATCATGTACTTAAAGATATAGAAATTTGGGTGTCTAATTATTATATTTAGAAAGTTTTGATAATCTTATAATTTTATATAATTGGTTCCTTTTTATGAATTGATGTTGAGCAAAAAAAAGGTAAAGCCATCAAAAAGATTAAAAATTCCCAAAAGCGACCAATTTCAAGGCTATATGACCCCATTATCATATATATAGGTGATAGGAAAAGTAAAAAGAAATTGAGTCAGCTGCAGAAAAGGTTATTTCAATAAACTTGCCTTGGCCATTTTTTCGATGTTAGATTTCTACATTTTTCAGGCAATTTTGTGCATTGAATGTTATTGCAAGGGGGGGTTGAGATAAGAAAAAAATCATGATAATGTGTTATATTTTCTCATTAGAGGCACCACCATTAGATTTTTTTAGTGGAAGTTTGCTTTGATCACAAGCTTAAATATTGATCACTATTTAAAGGAGATACATGGTAGTTACTGGTTTAGAAACAAATATTTTGAAAATAGGGTGAGCTAGGTCGGTGAGTTAGATAACATATACAATCAATTTAATTTTGATATGATGGACAACTTTGATGCTATGAAGCTATCTTTATATTACTTGCTGAAGTGGCTGTTGTTTGGTAAGGAATCCCGATACAGTGCAGACACATGGTTGTTATAGTGGATGATTTAAAGTAGTTTAACATGTATCCTTAAAGATCTATAATATAACATTATTTATATCAATGCTTGAGCCACGTAATGATAGGAAAGACAATCAAATATAAGGAAAAAACCATAGTAATGATCAAAATATATGTGATAAGATATGACATATATGGTGCATTTTAGGCATCCACTTAGAAATTATAACTTTTTTCAAGTATGAATGTTGTTGTCATATTGTAGTTGTTGATAAGCATTTCTTATGATTGGCATGTTGTTTTTTTAACAGTATTGCATTTATGACGCTATTGATTATGTTGGCATAGAATTCGCTAGACATGAAAGAAAAATATATCTATGGATACATCGTTGGACTTCTTTAAAGTAATAGACATCAAGAAGAAAGTTTTGAAAAATGAGAATGTACATACCTATTAGCTTGATATTTGGTACAAGTTTTACACTTTTTATAATGTAATTTCGTAATCATTAATGTTGTATGTGCAAGTTAATATTGTAATGAGGTTGAAGCCCGAGATTAGGGAGTTGTATAAAGCATACCTTAAGCATCTTACATCATTCTCCCTGCCGATGTTAGGTCAATATCGTAGAAACTTGTTTTCATACATATCAAATACTCAATTTAAATGTAATATGATACATATTTTTAGATAATAATAACAACATGTGTACTATATTATGTTGTAATGTATTAATTTTTTTTTAATTCTTTTGTAATTTTACAATCATTGCATGTTACACCAGACTCACTAAACAAAGATGATGAATATGACATGTCATCCTAGTATGCATTAGAATAATATGCTAGTGTACACATCGTGCACTTTTCGATGCAGGATACACATGCTAACTAGGATACAGTTTACGAGATCACAAAGTTTAGAGTGGTATTAATAGCTCAACGCACGAAATTTAGTAGATTAGCTAATGCAAATGATGCAAGGCCAGTAGTTTCACATGTAGTCAATTGATAGTAGTAGTCACAAGGCTCCAATGAATATCAATTGTTCACCTTCGATAATTAATTTTATTGTATATCGTTATGATGTTTCGTTTTTTTGATACTATTTTAATAACATATTACTTTGTTGGTATAAATTTATTACATGAATGCAAAAAGGGAAATCAAGAGGTAAATATGAACGTACATCTATTGACATTAATGAGCGAATAGATTGATATACAGTTAATTTGGTAGAGTGTATCAAAAAAATTTAAATAAAATACTATGGAATAATTCGATTAAGAGACAATGTGCGAAGCCAACTACTACAAATGCATTCGTGTAATTAGCAATGGTTGAACCTTAATTCGTTGACTCTAATTACCTTTAAGCTTTACAACACACTCATGAAATGAATGGAATGTTTGGACTTGAACAAAGAGGAGAGAATAGATCAAATTACATCTAAGTGATTTTATGATATTATGAACGTAGATGCACGGCTAGATGATTTAGTAAGTGATATTTTTATATGTTCTTTCTATGATTATAAAAAAAATATTTAAATTAATAAACAATATTTTACATCAGCACATGGACAAATACCTAAACATGGCAGCTAATGGCAAGTGTAATGTCTATATGCAATATCTTTATGATGGACGACAATTACATCACACTTATATTTATATAGTACAATTTTATTAATTATACTATTTTAAATTATTATTATTCAAACTGTTATATTAAAAATGCTTGAGATCCCACTTGAGATTGTGAAAATTTTTATTGAGTAAATTGATATATGGTTTTAAAAATGTTTAAATTTAGGTAATTTTGAGATATTTCTATATTATAACGAAAATTTCGTCAAATTTTTTTTTTAAAATTTTGCATGTAACTAACTTATTGTGTATTTGCATTGCAATCAATACTATATATTTCATACCTAAATAGAGAGGACGATTTTATCCCATGTGGAACATTATACTCCAATGTTAATTACGAATAGTATATATCAAGGGACAACGATAAAATTTTTAAATCATAAGAGAACGTTGATGTGATGTACATTCTAGTCAGGTGTGTATAAATCATTGGTTTGCATGCACATTAGATTTGGCCAAACTATATATCATAGTTTATAATTCATCGCCATAAGCAAACTCGAAGACTACTTTCCACTATGTGATGATTTTATTGTGCACATTTTTGCTTTGTGCCATACAATAAACCAAATTATATAGTTTAAGATCATATTTACCAAATAATATTGAACTTTTACTGTAGAAAAAACTTCTCAATATGATACCTTGTCAATTATGGAAATCGATGACTGCAGGGTGTTTTTGTATAAATACATTGAGTACTTAGTACTTAATAAGCCATTTAACTTCACACATGAGCACAATTAATTTTTTAGGCAACAAATAACAACTGATTTATAGATTGGATATTTGATGTAGTGATATTTAATGAATATTTGTATACTTTTAATAAATTTATGTTCATGATGCTTTTGAGACCTTTAAATATAGAAATGCCTTTTACTTTATTCTCACTTACTTTGTACAAAAATGCCAAATATTATGTCATAAGTGATGTATTAAAGAAACGAGAAAGAAAAAAAATTATAATAAAACAAGACATTTTATTTAATTTCTGTTGAAGAAAGATAGTCATTATAGTAAAACCAACAATTCATTGTTTTATATTAAGAAATATTTAAATAACCGTTACAATATTACCTCAATAATTGTTAATAGTAATAAATGTTTATTTTGTGAATGTTAAATAAATCATACATATATCTAATAAATTTTCTTTTTAGAATCAACTTAATATATTCAATTAAAAAATGTTTGAAAGTTCTTATAAAGTTAGAAAATAAAAAATTATAATTCTATTCCATACAAATCATAATGTTCTACTCCATGCATGCATTTCTCTCCTTTTTAACACACGTACTAGAAATCAAAGCTTTCGTTGTTAAGAAGCTGAAACATGAAAATATTGGCAAGATGTTGCATTTGAAAAATAATAATCGAATTAAAATCATCTGTAATACATCCAAAATTTTACAACCGAAAATTAATAATCAAATTCCCCAATTGAAAAGTAATAATAATAATATATCTACAATTCATTCAAAATTAAGAGTATCGAAAAGTAATAATAATAATAACAAAGAGAGTTTTAATTAGATCGCCAATTTTAATTATTCAAACTTGCCACTTACATTTATATTTGTGATATATTAAGCCACAATGTTAGTATCAATTTATAGAGATAAACTATTAATATTCAAAAAGTGTAAGATTTGAAAAATATGGTCCATATGAACTAAAATATAAAGTGTTCAAAAATTAATATAATTATGATAGAAACCATTACACAAGATCAAAGTATATTAATTTGATTGGGACTAAATGTAATCATTAACAATAATAGACAAAAATGGAAAAATTGTAAAATCTTACAATATATTCTATATAAAATCCATGTGTTTTACAAACTACAAAATTTTAACCAAAGTTTGAAAACATAACAAATAAAACTAGAACACTCGTCCGGGAACACTTTTGGCCACTATAAGTGGTGGCCAAAAGTGGTTTTTCGCCACCACTTGTGGTGGCCGACACTTCCTTATTTCAAAAATTTTCCCACATGCTACAATTTTTAACTTCCTCTAAGTTTTTCACAAAAAATTATAAAAACACAATAAATTAAATCAAACCCTAATAAAATTGAAATCAACAATGCTCAACATACAATATTTATACAACACCAATAAAATATAATCTCATAAGATTGATCACTGCAAAATGTAAATTTAAAATCTCGTAATAAAATTCTTTTTGGGGCAAAATTACACTGAAATAAAAGTCAAAATATAAATACAATGAGTTGAAATAAAACTCACTTCAATGAAGACCAATTTTAATATACTTGATATCAATGTCATAAGTTAATTCCACGATCTATAATTTTTCTTTTTTTCTCTAAATTTACTGAAAAATAGAAAGAAAATAGGAGAAGAGAAGAGAAGAAAATGAATGGGAGGGAGAAAAGAAAGAAATGATAAGTTTTTAGCTATAGGGGTATTTTTATTAATTTTCATATTTTTTTATTTTTTGATTAAAAAATTATGACAGGCTAATTTAATAAATTAGAAATTAAGATCGATTTTTTTTTTTTTTTTAAAAAAAAAACTTACCATTTAAAAACTGCAACCGCAGAGGAAACTTTTTGCTAGTTTGGCGGGCCCTTAAAGCACGTAGAAATGACTTTGACAATTCAAGAAGGCAGGTTTCTTTGGGAAATTCTCATTCCAGATAAAATAGGAAGGAAAGAAAACAAAACTTAAAAAGACACAAAATTTTGCTACCGGGGGACATTTCTTTTTGTTTGTTTGTTTTTTTTTTTTAAAAAAAAAAATCAATTAGAATGCAAAAACTGAGACCACGGGTGAATAAACTAGAGGGACAACGCACAAGGCATAGGCGGCAAGTAATACAAAGATTTGGCTTGTTCCCGTACCCAATAAACATGAACAAGTTGGCTGCGGCTACCAATCACATTGCTGACGCCTAATCTTGTAATATAAAAACTGCCAGGTTTGGCCGGCCATGGCAAATGCAACCATTAGAAGTTTAGATTTGCTAAATGCTCTTCAAATCGTTAATTTCAATTTAGTCCAACCTTTACTACGATCATCACCAAGCAATCTTCTTATTCCAGATGCCGTTTCTAGCTTTTGTCTTTTTGTTCAATTCTCTCTTAACAAGCTTCACTTTAGAAATTCATTGAGGACGGTCATAAAAGGACATAAACCTTTCTTTTTATTTATTTATTTTGTGCAGGATTATTTGGAATTTTGAGTGGAATGGTTGAAATTTTGCATAGATTAATGAAATTTATTTTATTACAAGGACTTGGATATTCAAATAAAAGAAGAACAATACGATATGTATGGCGAGTTAGATGCGCATTTATAGCACTTTTTGTATTTTGTGCAATCTTCTGGGTCTATATATGTGTTGAGCAGTTGGACCAAACAATAGCACTAGTAGTCTTGACTCCTTATCTGCACATCTGGGTGAGTTGGCTTGGGCCATTCTCCGCTTGAGAAGATAATGGCTTCTTTCGCAATGGATGATTTTGTTGGAAATGGAGTTCTCAAAGGGCTGCTTCCAAAGCTGTTAGAAGAAGGTTGGGATGATGTGCCAACCCTCAAGATTATGAACGCAGAGGATATGGATGCAATAAATATGTCACAACAACAAAAGGTTTGATTGTTGTTTATAAAAGCAGCTTTTTATTGTCCTTTGCTAAAACCTGTGGCTTACATATCTTTCATTTTTTTTTTTATCTGATGTGTAAATCCAATGTTGACAAGATTCATCAATAAATTCAGTTGCATGGTTGAAAAGTTTCAATATGATTGATCCGCCCGTGTATTTTTCTTTCTTTTACTCTAGGATGCACTGGAAATCAGATCATATCTGCATGATCGCTCTTTGATGCAATATGCAGACATGTTTGAGGCCTCTGGAAAATCTCTGCCTGAACTTCTTGTCTTAAGCAATGGGGATTTGTCTTCCCAATTTGGTATGAAGAGAGGTCATATTGCTCGGTTCATGGACAGAACTAGCGCATGCTCAGATCCCTTGCCCAAATTGTATGCTAACCCTTCGGGTAAAAATACAAGCACACCACGTAGAAACGGTAGCATTTACAAGAGTTACGTATCTGTCAACTCCAGAAAGTTGCAGGCTATAACAAGATCCCAATCAAGATTTGTTTCAAATAATGATAAATCACTTGAACAATCACTGGCTGATTTTAAGATCAAAGATGGATACACCTTCAAAGGAATTGTTGCAGCAGGACCAGCTGAACCCCGAGCATGTGGCTGTGTACAACCTCCTCCAGTGACTGACAAGGTTGCTCCTCACTCTGCCATTGAGAACGTCTCAATTCAAAAACTAGCTCCTGAGTACAAGATTGGAATGGAGCGTTTGGTGAAAACAAAGACACCTCCAATGAAGGCTTCAGAACTATGGCGAGAAAAACCTGCTGTCCTCCTCTGCATCCGTCGTCCTGGGTAAATACTTTGTACTTGCACATCTGGGCATGGCTAACTCTACAATCTACTTAATTTGCTAAGCATACTAAATTAAATGTGTATAAACATACTTAGATATGATGTCAAAATTATGAAATCTGTACGATAAAATTTAAGTGTGCAGCTACAGATGGTTGAGAATGGACGAGACCTCAATCTCAAACGGTACCAAAGAAGAGAAAAATGCCTTCAAAGCTTATGACAATTTGAATCTGAGATAAAAAGAGAAATAATGAGCTTTAGCAATATCAAGATGCTTATTTTTTTTCCTTCACACTTTCGTGCTTTGCTTTGCTTGCTTTGCTTAGAGTTCTAATCCATCAATGGGGTGAAAATAGGTGCATCATGTGCAGAGCTGAAGCTCATCAGCTCTATGCGAAAAAGCCCATGTTTGATGCCTTGGGAGTTCAACTATTTGCTGTTCTTCATGAATACATAGAATCAGAGGTATTAGCAAATAAATTCTTTGACTTTTTCTGCTTTCAATCAACTTTTTTTGCTCGACATGTAATCTCCATGGTGCAGGTAAAAGACTTCTGGCCACGATATTGGGGTGGTGTTGTAGTCTATGACCAGGGCATGGAATTCTTTAAAGCTCTTGGTGGTGGAAAACTGCTCAAGGACAAGTTCCTATCTGGATTTCTTCTAAACCCCCGGGCTATTGCAAATTACAAGCGTGCCAAAGCCATAGGAGTAGAGCAAAATTTCAAAGGTGAAGGTGAAATTAAGGGTGGACTCTTTTTAGTTGGCAGAGGAAGGAGTGGCATTGCTTACCAGTTCATCGAGAGGAATTTTGGTGATTGGGCACCTTTAGCTGAACTAATTGAGATCTGTACTCAATTGCAGGTAATTATTGTTGGCTTCTCTGATACTGTATTGCACTTGTCCCAGATAAACTTTAGTTTAACTATCTTTCGTTTAACCTGAAGCAGAACCAACAGCAACGAGGTCAATCGGAGTCGATCAAACTATCACACGAATGATAATGAAGTTTGCTGCATTTTTTACATCTTCAGATTTGCATTTAACAAATTTCTCTTTCTTTGATTCCAGCATATAGACTTAGCCCAATTTTGTATTATTCTTCTGATATATTGCTTGTATAACCTTGTATGGATTGTATGGACAGTAATATTTATTTTCAAACAATGCAATTCATTCTAATAAATCAAAGTAGTGCTCTTCAATTAAAAGCATCTACTGTTATTCATCAAGTGCAAAAACTGCAGGTTTCATTTAAGAAAGTAACAACCACCATAAGAAATAATAGGAAATATGACAACACTGCTGCAGTTGATCTAGTTGAAAAGGTGTGGTTCAAATAATATTAAACTAGTTATTGTACAAAATATTCCTTCAGCAGGAATTTGAAACACAGAACAGTATGCTGAATCCACTGGAAATAACTTTGTTCTGTCTTTTATAATATGTAAATGTAGTTAAAAATGTTTATGCTCCGTAAAGCTTCAGTTGACAGACTACAGCTGAATATATGTAGAATGGACAAGTAGTTAGAGACATTTCATGATAGATTTTCAAATTAGGAATATGGATATGAAAGAAAAAAATATACATGCACTTCCATATATTACAATTTTATGCAGATACTAAAATCTAAGATTTTAATGTAGTGTTTGTTATTGATTGATTGAGAAATAAGTTTCCAGAAAACAAATGGCAAAATGAATTATCAAAGCATTACTGAACAACGATATTCATCTGATAATGATAGGGACGACAACACATGGAAACAAAGATGTCAAAGAAATTATGAAAGAAAAATTTAATAGCAAGCTTCCAAAATTTAGCTGTATCTTTATGAAACACAAAAACAGGAATCATCAAGTCTATTACACATTTGTCAAAGGTTCAGGGGAACCAAGATGTTTAGAAGTTGGTATGAGCCAAACCAGCTGGGTGAATTCTTGGGAACCCTTCATCATGGGTGGGTAACAACAATCAATATTATTCAGAATTCATTGGAAGATAAAACATAAAATGCACCTATTTTAATTCATGCCAGGATTTGGAGAGAGCTAGAGCTTACAAAGTAGCAAAATTAGCCATGTACCCCTGCCATACTTTTTTTTTTTTAACTGTTTTCTTATTAATTCTCAAGAACATGTAGATGCATGGTGTATTTCCAGATCCTCACATTATTTGATTGTAGACTATTATAAACGTATTCAAAATCTAACAGAAATGAGAAAGACTACAAGAAATGGCCTACCATACACATCTTACATACACCATAGGTTTTTCCAATATCAGAATCAGGTTGCAATATTATAACAAGCATACATATCATCCAATAAACAAGTGCCCTAACAGGATTAGGCTCCCCTTTATGTATCTTAGTGCCACTTAAGGAAAGCAAAATGATAAGGTTTTCATGTCTTAACTCAAAAACATGTTAGTCTACAGAAGCATAACTTGAAGAGCTGCTAAAGCTCTCTGTTTTCAACATATACCATGCTTTCTTTAGGTTGAACTATGTGCCGAGCAACTCAACTTCTGTATATATGAATGTCTCCCTACTTGTCAAAAAACATGAATATTTCTTAACATAACTTCTTCATGAAACATGACTTTCTTTGTTATACAACAATCGGGGTGTTCTATGAAACTGTTCTATGGAATATATGTCTCTTGAGTGTTCTGATGATATTCCTAAGAAGTCGCATAATCTCCTTTCTTATTCTCAGATTTGATCATTCGCCAAATAGATGCCGGGTGTATATAATTTCTACAACAGTTATGTCACTGAAGTAAACCCATCACCAGAAATCTCCACATGAGCATGCTCCATTTTTAAACAAATGGTACCTGACAGAATCTCTTACCAGTATCTCTCTTTCAGTGATCTTAGAAATAAACTTAGTGGCATTGTGGCAATCACCACAAACCCTAAGGTTTTTAACTATTCGTATGGGAAGGCCAGTAGGAATAAACAACAATCCAAATGCAATTGCAAGCCTCTCACTGTGGTGGTTAAGCATCTTTACTTTCTGTGAATCCTCAACATCATGAAGAACAGAACTTGTATCCGGAACATATCCCTCTTCTATCATCTTGCGGTTTAGTATCTCCAACTCTGCATATATCTGCTCAGAATATGGACTTGACCGGTCATCAGCAGAGAAAATATGCACTCTATTCTTATATTTGATCCAACTACAACCCGGTTCCTTCCTCACCCCTTTATCTCTCATTCTTCTTCTTAAGTGGGACACATGGTTCCATTTCCCTTTGGATGCATAGATATTTGATAGCAAGATATAGCTAGCAGGGTTCTGGGGATCCAATTCCAGAAGAGACTCCGCTGCCCATTTCCCAATTTCCACATTGCCATGATTTCTACAAGAGCTCAATAAGGTGGCCCAACCAATTACATCAGGTTGGAAAGGCATTTTATTTATGAAACTTTTTGCTTCTTCTAACCTTCCTGCTCGGCTGAGAAGGTCAATCATGCAAGTGTAGTGATCATGAATTGGCATAATTCTGTGCTTTTCAACCATTGACTCAAAATACTGGCGTCCTTTCTCCACCAATCCTGCTCTACTGCAAGCTGAAAGAACCCCAATGAAAGTAACTCCATCAGGTTTCAAACCATGGGCCAGCATTTTTTCAAACAAATCAATAGTCTCATTGGCTTTTCCATATTGAGCATACCCTGAAACCAATGCTGTCCAAGAAACTTCATCCCTGACCTTCATCTCATTGAACAGCCGATGAGAATCTTCTATGCTTCCACATTTACCATACAAAGTAACAAGTGCATTGGATACTGTAAGAAAAGAAATTAAGCCGGTAGCTAGGGCTTGGCCATGAAACTGGGCACCCTCTTCTAAGCTTGCCAGATTTGCACAGGAGCTAATTACACTTCCTAGAGTAAAATCATCTGGCTCAATCCCATTTCTTTGCATATCACAAAATATCCTAACAGCTTCTTCACTGTACCCATTTTGGCCATAACCCACCAGCATTGCAGTCCACGATACAACATTCTTCCGAGTCATTCTATTGAAAACTGATTCCGCAGATTTTATACTCTCGCACTTACAATACATATCAACAAGAGCACTTCCTACAAAGATATTATCCTCATGATTGGTCCTGATTATATAAGCATGAATCCATTTCCCTTCTTCCAAAGCTAATAGACCCCCACAAGCAGTTAATACACTTCCAAAGGTAAACTGATCCATAGTCAAACCTTCCAATCTCATCTCTCTAGACAAATCAACGGCTTGTCTGTACAAACCATTCTTTGTGAGTCCTGTAATCATTGCTGTCCATGTAATTGAGTCTTTCTCCTTCATACCATGAAACAACCTCTCCGACTCCTCAACCAATCCGCATCTCAAAAGCCCTGTGATAATAGTATTGTACATAACCACATTCCTCTCAGACGTCTCATCAAAAACCCGCTTGGCATCACAAATCAGCCCCAATTTTGCATACATATCCACCAAAGGACTACCCACGAAAACATAGGATCCAAACCCAACTTTCACTATTTGTCCATGAATCTGCGTCCCTAAATCAACACGACTTCGACTTGAACACAGTATTAGCATTGTTGAAAACGTGATCCTGTTCAAATTACCAAGCCCATCTTTCAACATCAAGTTATAGACCTTAACTGCTTCATTAACAGAACCATGACTTGCGTAGCCTGAAATAAGCAAATTCCAAGAAACCCCGTCACGATATGGCAAATGATTGAATATATTTTGCATTTCTGAGAGATTCCCAGATTTCGAATAAGCAGAGAGAATAGTGTTCCATGAGAAAAGGTTAGGCTGAGACATTTTGTCGAACAAGTGCCGTGCATACTTTATGTTGCCTAGTTTGCTGTAAGAATTGACGAGATTGTTCAAAAGAAACGTTTCCGGGTTTCTTATGTTTTTGATTAAAAGGCAATGGATTTTTCTCAGTTGCGGTTGGTTTTTAGTCTCGCTGCAGAGTTTTAGCAAGGAAGCATAGTAGTTGGAGGGTGAAGACATCTGTATGCTATTGGCGGGAAGAGCTGTTGTGGACATATATAACTTATTGCCTGAAAACAAAAAAAACAAAAACAAAAACAAAACCGAAACTGAAAATTGTTTTCAGATGGGCTCCAGTTTATGCAAGTTTGAAGGTTTTTTGTACAAGAGAAGATTATATTTTTATTGAATGATAATCAGCTTAAATATATAAGTCTGTAAGCAGAAAAGTAGTAACAAACTTCTTAAACTTTTAACACCAATAATAACAGCTAGTAAATAACAGAAAATGACAGTAAAATCTCCTAAAAACCTGGTCAAAGAATATATACGACTCATGAAGCTTTGAACACTCGACTATAAACCTAAAAATATGTTTTTGAGCTTGCAGTATTAATACCAATGTGTGCAACCACTTTTGTTAGCCCTATCAGCAGCCATATCAGCAACTCTGCAGCTATTGATGCACACATTCAACACTTCTCCTTGCATCTATAGGTGGAGATTCCAAGTTTCTTTCTTAGAAACTCAAACCTGCTTCTAGGAAGAGTTTTAGTGAAAATATCTGCTAGCTGATTTTCAGTGTTGCAATACTTCAAACATACTGCACCATTCTTTTGAACATCTCTGAGAAAGAACAATTTTATATTGAAATGCTTAGTTTTTCCATAAAAAAAACTGGATTGTTGGAGATGACTATGGCTGCATAGTTGTCTACCATCACCTCTGTACTCATATCTTGTTCCAAGTTCAAATCAATTAGAACTTTTCTCAGCCACAAGGCCTGGTTAACAGTTGTTGTGGCTACTATAAACTTTGCTTCATCTGTTGGTTGTGCAACTATTTCTTGTTTTTTTGAACACAAAGTGAATACCCCTGATCCAAAGCTGAAACAATAACCTGATTACTGTCAGAGTAACCTTGCAGCTTGAAATTTTCTGATGAACAGAATTTGATACCATAACTTAAGGTTCCCTTGACATACCTTAGAACTCTTTTCGCTGCTTTAAAATGAAATTTATTTGCAAAATTCATAAATCTTGAAAGTACACCTATAGCATACAAGATATCTAGTCTTGTTGTTGTAAGATACATTAAGTAGCCAATTAAACTTCTGTAGAATGTTTGATGCACTTGTTCTTCTCCATCATCCTTGCACAACTTTTTCTTTTGACACATAGGAGTGCTCATGCTTTTACAATTCTCCATGTTAAATTTTTTTAGAATCTCCTTTGCATACTTCCTCTGGTAGATGAAAATCTCATCCTTTTTTTCTGTTTAATCTCCATTCCAAGGAAGTAAGACATTTCTCCCAGGTCCGTCATCTCAAAAACTTGCATCAAATCTTTTTTGAACTGCTGAATAAGTTCAACATTGCTGCTTGTAACTAAGAAATCATCAACATACAAGGAGATCACAATAAAGTTAGCTTGATCACCTTTGATATACAAAGTAGATTCACTAAAACTTTTAATAAAGCCTAATTTCAACAAGTACTCCTCAATTCTGCTGTACCAAGCTCTTGGGGCCTATTTTAAACTACACAAAGCCTCCTTTAATAAAAAGACCTTGTTTTCATGCTCTTTGACAGCAAAACTTTAAGGTTACTCAACATAGATTTCTTCCTCCAAAAATTCATTTGAAAATGCTGACTTGACATCAAGTTGGTAGATTTTTCATCCTTTCTGTGCTGCAATAGCTAGCAGCAGCCTAATAGCGTTTAGCCATGCAACATGAGCAAATGTATGAAAGAAATCTACTCCAAAAATTCAAGAATACCGTTATACCACTAATCTTACTTTATGCTTGTTGATTGAGCCATCTGCATTTAGTTTTGTTCTAAACACTCACTTGACTCCAATTACTTTTTTGTGTTTAGGTCTTTCAACTATTTCCCAAGTCTGATTTTTTTTTTTAAATCATGGAGAGCTCCTCCTACATTGCAGCTTTCCACTTAGGATCCTTTTCTACTTCCCAATACCCTGCTGGTTCGAGAACAGCAACATTGCATTTCTGATAAACATCAGAAAGCAATCTAGTGCCTGTTACAGGTGGTTCATTAACTAACTCAAATTGATTTGGCTGAGAATCAGTAATCATCTTCTTTTGTGCATTATTCCAGCTCCATTGTTCATTCTCCATGAAGTGAACGTCCCTGTTTATTAGAATTTTCCTTGTATTAGGTTGGAAAACTCTGTAAGCCTTAGATATTGCGCTATATCCCATAAAATGCTAGATTCAGCTTTTTTGCCTAACTTGTCTCTTTTAATCTATGGCATATAAGTAAAACACAAGCAACCAAACACTTTAGAATTTTTTAAAGAAGGCTTATAACCATACCAGGCCTCAAAAGGAGTCTTCCCATCTACTGCTTTGATGGCAAGTCTATTTAGCAAAAATACTATAGTGTTTGTAGCCTCTGCCCAATACTCTTTGGGCAACATTTTCTCATAAAGCATGCATCTGACCATTTCCATTATCGCTCTATTCTTTCTTTCACTGACTCCATTCTGTTGTGGAGTATATGGAGCTGTAAGTTGATGCTCAATTCCTGCCTCCTCACAAAATAAATTGAATTATTCTGAGGTGTATTCCTTGTCATTATTAGACCTCAAAACTTGGATTCTGCAGCCGCTTTGGTTCTCAATCTACTGCTTGAATCGCCAAAACACACCTGTAACCTCTGACTTGAACCTGAGGAAATAAATCCAGCACATTCTGGTGAAATTATCTATAAAAGGTAATATTTACTCCCTTTGAGTCAATAAGTCCTCTGAGGTTCTGCCAAGTCTATGTGAATCAGTTGTAGCCTTTCAGGTGCTCTCCAAGTTGCTTGTTTGAAGGATAATCTTGCCTGCTTGCTATATTGACAAGCTCTGCAGCTTGGTAATTCAGTCTGTAGGTGAGATAAGCCTTGAACTAACTCCTTCCTTTATATATTCAACACTACAACATGATGAAAATGGCCAAACTTTTTGTGCCAAGTCTCTGCATTGCTTACTGTAATGGGATAAATTGCTTGCTCCTCCTTCATTGGATCAAGTGAGAAACTTTTCCCTCTTATTTTGATCTTAAAAACTTCCTTATCATTGGCATCATTAATTAAACATTGCTTATTTTCAAAGTTGACTTTAAATCCTTTCTCAATTAATTGTTCCACGCTTAATAAATTTTGATTAATATCAAGTACATACAGAACATCAATAATTAATTTTGTACCTGTGCAACTTTCAATGGCTACAGTTCTCTTTCCTTTGACAGGAATGAGCTCAGCATTGCCAATTCTGACTTTTGATACCTCTGATCTGTCCAGCTCTTTGAAAAGCTCTTGATCATAGGTCATGTGATTGTTGGTACAACTACTATCCATTAGCCAACTTTCATTTGAGCTACTGCTTATAAAACAAATTGCTACAAATAGCTGCTCTTCCTCCTCATGCTGATCTGTAACCTGAGCCTCATTTTTCTGCTGAAAATTACTTTTGCAGATTCTCTCATGATGCTCTAACTTATTGTACTTATCACACTTGACATCAGGTCTTTTCTAACACTTGAAAGGAGGATGACCCTTTTTGCCACAATGTCTACAAGAAGGAAATTCTTTGTTTTTTTCTCCATTATTGTTGCTGATGTTAGCAGCTGCTTCTGGTGTGCTAGAATTCTTTTTCTTGTTTTTCTTTTTCTTGCCTTTTTCTCCTTGGTTGATTTGTAATTTAGCTTATAATACTTCTTCCACAGAATCTTCAGCCCTTATTCTTTTTTGTTCTTGGGCTTGCAAAGCATTTAGAAGTTCTACTAGGATAATTCTTGATAGATCTTTAGTATTCTCCAAGGAAGAAATAATAATTTCAAATCTTTTAGGGATAGTTACAAGTATTTTCTGAACTATTCTAAAATCAGAAAATTTAGAACCAAGCAATCTTACTTTGTTAACAATGCTAAGAAGTTTATCAGCATACTCTTTGATTGTCTCTAACTCTTTCATTTTTTGCATCTTAAATTCTCTGACCAAATTCATCACTTGCATTCCCTTGATGCTTTCATCTCCTTCATATTCTTTCTTAAGAAAATTCCAAATTTTAAATGTTGATTTCATGGTCATGATTATGGTAAAAATTGCTGGTGAGGCAGCACCGAACAAAGTAACTCTTGCCTTTGACTTTCTTGCTTTCTTTTCCTTATGATTTTTGAGCTGAGCCAATATTGGATTGTTTGACAATTGAAGAACTTTGTAGTCTTCCTCAATAGCTTCCTAGAGATCTTTTGCCTCTAGGTTTGCCTCCATTCTAACTGCCCAAACATGATAATTATCACCATTAAATACAGGTGGTGCTAGTGCTGTGAAAGATGTTTTAGAATCTATATATTTAACGAATTGAAGCAAAGTATTTAGGCCTTTCTAGTGGAATGCACTCGGTTCACTCACAAGTCCCTTTAAGAAGAAAGCTTTGATACCAATTTGAAGGTTTTTTGTATAAGAGAAGATTATATTTTCATTTAATGATGATCAACTTAAATATATAAGTTTGCAACTAAAAAATAGTCAGAAACTTTCTAAACTTTTGCCACCAGTAGTAACAACTAGTAAATAACAGAAAATAACAGCAAAATCTCCTAAAAACTTAGTCAAAGAACATATACTGCTCATGCAGCTTTGAACACTTCAACAACAGACCTGAAAACATGTTTTGAGCCTGCAGTATTAATAACATGTATGCAGCCACTTCTATTACCATATTAGTAGCTATATCAGCAACTCTATAGCTACTGATACACACATTCAATAAAGTTTGCCAAACTAAGTGGCTAGCTGACTAGGATGCTAAAACTACTCGTCCTATGAACATATTATTTGAGGATGGCATTAACGGAGTTACCCACAATTTTAAAAAATTAAAATAATGAAAGTTGTGCAGCATCTATCAATGATTTTACCGTTAAATTAGATCATTATCATTGTTTTAATTTTTTTTTATTTTTTTATTTTTATTTTGCTAGCTTTTGTTACAGAGTTTTAATGAATATTCGAAAATTATAAGCAGTATTTCTAGAACAGTTGTAATATCAGAGGGAAATTCATTATAGAACTGATCTTAGCATTAAGAATATGATCTCTATGGATTGATCTTGTTGGTGGGTCAAACACAAATTAAGATTCTGAATTTGCAAAATCTTTGGATAAAGACATCATTGCACATTTGAATCACTAACAACAATTTAAATTTTGATGGAAAGAAGACTGAAATTCCAGACTGCTAATGATTTGCATCTGACTTCCCAGTCCTTTTCTTTTTTTTTTTTTTTTCCCTTGAGCTTGGCATCCAGTGCCATGTCTGACAGACACAAAAAAACTGGGGCATTTTCCAATGTGTCTCACTGTTGATATACTTTCCATCCCGTAAGCGTTTGTACCGACGGTTCCCCACAAAAAAATTCCTGACCAAAATCCAGCCAAGAGCACACCTTCCCATGTGTTATTTTATCCCTTCGTCCTCCAGGTTCAGGGACATCTGATATGGTCTTTCCGTGACAGAGAATATTGTAAGCTGTAAACTTTGGTGGCTAACGGGCACAATACTGATTTCCTCACAAGTTCCGATTTCAAGCTCCTCTGGTCACTTGATTTGAAAGCTTACTCATACTCGGAGAAAAATCAAATGGAGAGTCCCAGGTTGAACAAGCCAGAGATATCACATGTTATTATTCAAATGGTGCTAAGAAAATTCAGCAAATAAACTTTTGAACGGAACTACTGACGGAAAATAAATAACATTACATTTATCAATATATATGATCAAAAGATACAGCTTCTAATTTTGATGAACAAAACGAGAACTCGAGGGTTGTGCTGCTATCTTCTAAACTATCTCACGAGACCTTGGAATACCAATATATATACATTCTTTGATTCGGATAGCGGAGACAATGTAAAACGAGCTATTCTATTTCCATGCATACCTCGATGGCATATGTTGTTAACCTTCAAACAAAGAAACAAGAAAGTTGCTGCTGTATCATACACCTGAGGATCTCCAAGCCTTAAGAGATGATCCCCACCTTTGGATACGAACTGATCCCCCAGTCACTACTTACGGATCAGTATCATCTTAATTGACAACTAGCGAGAAAGTAGAAAAATGGTAGTAGTGCTTGACTACTCATCCTTCATATTCAGAATAGGAACTCTCATGAGCTTTGTCATTCTCTTACTATTGTAATTCAAGTATATGCAAGGCTGAAACAGAATTGTTGGTGTAGAACCAATACAGAACTATCGAAGTTCGACTTTCATATGGCCTGGGGGCGTAGACCCTGTGGTCGTGGTAGAGAACTCTTTATTAAGCTCGAAAATACTTGAACAAGCAGCTAATTGAGAAATTAACAAGGTATACCATTTATATCTTGGCTGTCAGGGGGAACACCAGTTCCATAACTCATCTGGACAACGTTGTGGAGCTCATCCTCCCAGACATTGGTTACCTGCTGTCAAAAACATCAAAAATGAAAGGTAAATGGCATTGCTCAGAAATTTAATGAAGACTGACCTGATGAGCTTGTGATATTATGCATAAAGAAAAGTAAGAGGGAGTGGAATTGAGATTCCCAGGGATTCCTCCTGTATCAGTATCAGAGCCTTGCTGTTCACTTTACAATGATCGACCCATGGATAGAAAGATACCTGCGTGGGCTCCTTGAATCCTCCAGTCATTGGTGTCAACTGGGAATTAATAGTTCTCTGAAGAATGTCAGATGGGCTTCCCATGCCAGGAAAAGCAGCTTGGATAAGTCCAGGTTGAGATGGATGTAGTGAAGGATAAGCCATCGGCATATCTGGAGAAAACCCCAGAGTAGATGAAGAACCAGCCCGTGATTGAAGCATCTGTATAAGAACACATTTTTGTAGTATAAGAAGAGATGTACGTGGATAACCAAGAGGAAATTTGCATCACTGAAATGTGTGCCAAATGACTTACATCTTTTGCCAGCAACCCTTCTATGTTAAAATCCAGCCGTGGATTTACTGTTGCGAGTTTCATTGACAGAAACTGGTAAAGCATAAAACAGGGAGACAAAAGGAGAAAAGTTACAAACATTAACCATAAAGAACATTGATAATTCACAATATAGCAATGAGAGTTTCAGATGGTAAATTCTGCAAAGAATTCTACAGAAGCAAAGAAGCAAGGGCACTAATGAGTTAAAACACAAGCTATTATGTTGTTTCATTCCAACATGTGTCAACTGCAGAATGTATGCACCCATGCATTAGTCAGAATTTTTTAGAGAATAAAAGTGTTGATGCTGCATGGATAACAAAATGGCCAACTACACCATGCTAATGAAGAGCTACCAGTGTGTAAAAAGGAAACACAGAATGCTGTTTTCTCTTGTACCTCAACCTGCCGCTGCAGCGATTGTACATAGTTAATAATTTCATCCAGCATGACAGCCTTGCCCGTGACCTGCTAAAACCAATTAATTCAAATTATGTGAACTACAATATAATGCCTAATTTACCAAGAGTTTGAATTACTGGAACTTCCCAAACTTACATAGAGTTTAAATTACTGAAACTTCACAAGCAATAAAATCCAACGAACATACCTTGCTACAACCAGGTACAAGGTCTTGAAGAAACTTCATCCTCTCACTGATCTTTTCCCTTCTCACCTACAGTCAAAATCAACGAATTCCAGTTAACACACTAAACTATAAAGGAAGTTTCCATTCATACACAACACATATACACACAAAAGATTCCATGTAAAATCTTACTCTTTCAGCAAGACTATGGCTATTTGTTGCCTGGCCTCTTCGAGCTCTTACATGAATATATTCTTCTTTCGGTGGATCTGAAGATTGGCACCCCTGTTTTCCTTGTTTTCTGGCAATCTTATTTGTGATTGAGGTTGGATTTTGGTCTCCTTTCTGTTGCTTTTCAGTGTTGTCCTTTGCAGCTTCACCAGATAACTGGGTTTCTTTGGCTTGATTGTGTTCAGTATCCTAACACAAAAAAAATAACAAAGGCAGTAAGGAAAAAGAAAGACAAACAAAAGGCATATTACAAAGTGAAAGGAGGGCAAAAAACATGAAGGTTTCTACCTGCCCATTCCTTTTCCTTTTCTTTGAGGATAGGCCCTTCGCAGAAGGTTCCTCACTGGTGCCCTCTAACCCAGATGGATCATCTTGACCACCGCCAGCACCACCACTAAACTCAGTTTGATCAGAGTCATTACCAGACCCACCAACACCTTGCTTTGCCTCTTCATGAGATTTTGCAAGACTCTCACCTTTTCTGTCATTCTTTAGTGATTTCCCATCAGTAGCCCCATTGTCAACAGACAAGGAAGCATCTTTTGAAATTTCAGCCTCATTCATCTCATTTTCCTGAGACTGACCACCAGATACTGATTTCAACCCGCTGCCTGCAAAAACTTCTTGTGGCCCTTGCATCATTCCCCCACCCCTAGAATAAAGCCTTGTCGGTTCAGGTATGCCAAAAGTGTTCATCATATCACTAAAATTCCCACCGCTGAAGGATGAAAACCTTGCGGCTCGCTCAATGAATGCAGAATCAGCTGGGAATTGAGATAAGCTTTGTGGAAACATTCCAGGTGCATTTGGTAAGAAAACGCCTCCTTTCAGCATCGAACTAGCTGGATTCCATCCCATATCAAGTGGTCTATGAATACAATTTGCCAAAGAGGCAGGATTGCCTTTTCTAATTCCTAATGCATTTGAAGTGGTTGCATTGTTTTGGGGTTGAATATCACAATACCCAATCCCCAAGTTCTGTGAGTTGGTTGGATGGTCACAAACGGTTCGGTTAAATGAGTCTACTACTGGAGCAGAGGAACACGAAGGAGAACCAACTGCCATTGGGTTACCTGTGGAAACCAAATTGATAGATGCATTTGCGAGATTTCCACTGCTAAATGGCCAGTCTGCAGACATATTAGGTGAATGGTAGTCCATATGATTATCATTTCTCTTCTCTAGCTCAAATTTATCATTGTCATTCATATCCATCTCTCCTTTACAAGATGAGCAAAAGTCGCCAACAGTATATGCCCTTCTTTCACAATTGTGTTTGAACGACCAGCAAGAATCAACAGAAATTCACCAAAACAGAACACGAGTCATTAAAATTAACCATCCAAAAAAAAGAAAAAGAAAAAGAGAAGCCGTGTTGGCTAGACGAGATTAACCAAAGATCAAGACACATAAAGGGGGGAAATTAAAAAAAAATTAAAACAGAGTAAACGAAGCCATCTAATTCTCAAACACATTTAAACGGTCACTTCACAAAGAAGCCAAAAACCAGAAAAGGCTGAAACTTACAATATACGAAACTTCACAGCGGTCTGAAAGATATCCCTTCAAAAGCTCAATCCTCCCACAAGGAATGAAACCAAGCAAGTGTTAGAGCTAATCAATGAAACAAAACACAAAGAAAAACAGTTCAAAGGAACTAAACGAAGACACGCCCACTTCAGTCAAAAAGGTCATAGACCGAACAAAATGGCGAAACAAAGGCCCCAAGTACCAAACCATGCACTAAAGATCACACGAGTTGAGCAGCTACCATTCCCAAAGCTAACACTGGACTAGAAGTATCAAAATTACATACAATGGAAGCACTTGAAGACAAAAGACACACGGTTAAAGAAAGTTCAAAGAAGAACCATGAAAAAGTCTGAACAGAAGCAGTCAAATAAGCAAGCAAAAGAAAGTAACATTGATTTCAGTACAATAAATAACCCCCATTCAACACCCTAGTCAGAGTAATCGGAAACAAAGAGAAAGAGAGAGAAAAGCCAGCTAAAAGTGGCGAGAGAAATTAGAAATACCCAATTTCAGAATCTGTGCTACTTTTGGTACTCAATCTTCCGTTGAAGCTTGGGTTTTAATATCGTAAAAATACGAACATCATTGAAATTGGCTCAAGACCCCTCCACTATTCTTGCTCAACGACTACTGGTACAGAGTCAAAACCCACAAGAAAGAGAAACAACACACGCATACGAAATATGAGAGAGAAATCAAAAACAAAGAGATGGGTATTTGCGTTTATAATTGTAAGAAAGAGTGAAAGGAGAGCAGTAACGGCAAAGGTTCTGCATTTATACCACGCTTGCATCAAAAAGTGAGCTCTTTGATCATTCACCACCGCCCCTGCTGCCATTAAGAATATTATAAAACAGTTAAACCACCCTTTTTTTTTTTAACTTTAAGACCCAACTTTAATTTTTAATGCACAATCTAGAGTGTAATTTTTTAAACAGATAATTATACTAGTTTGAGCTAGCAACTGACACTGCCAACTCTCCCAAGCAAGTCCTTTTCTGTAGTTTTATTACATTGTCTTGGATTATGTCTTGGAAACAGAGCTTAAGATCTTTAATGGGGTTTGTTTGGTCAAAAACCCAAAATCTAGCAAGCTCATTTTCATTCATACATCATTATTTATTTATTTATTTATTTATTTTCTGGCATTAATCAAGATTCTAAGCCATATGGGTCATGAGGGAGGCTTAACTTGACTGTTTTATCTATCTCTCTTGTGAAAGCTTAGAGAAGAAGAAGAAGAGAAACTGAAACATCATTAATTTCTTCCCCACCATGCAAGATGGCAACTTGCTCTGTTTGACAAAGCATGTTTAAGTTAGGCCTAACTTACGTAACTAGAATTTCTATGAAGTTTGTGTCTTAGATCCTTTGACTTCCACCTTCATTTAATTCTTTTAGGTGTTTGATTTTCTAACTTTCATATTCGAAGACGAGGAATAGTCATTATTAAATTTAATTAAAGTATAATATTACAGTACATATAGCTAAAAGATTTGAAAATCTTAGTTCATTGTGAGTTTGGAATGGTTATAAAATTGGACTGAATTCGAATTCAATCGAGCATCAAATCAAGTTGAATTCAGTGTTAGAAGTAGAGGACGAAATTCGGAAATTTCCAAGAGAATCGTCGCCAGGAACAGTGCTTGAAAGAGCGACGGCTAACAAATTTACAATGTTAGGGCGACAACAAGGCTACGTGGTGCTGCCAAAATGCCACCTATCTTATTAGTTATGATGGGACATTTTTTTATTTATTTATTTTATTTTTACATCCAATTTGATAACCTAACCTAAGCTCTGCTAAGCTAATATGCCTTCCCTTTTTTTAGATGAAATTATTATTTCGTAATTTAATTATGAAACTTATTTTCTTTCTTCAGACCAATAATAATAGTACTAATAATAATAATAAAAAAATATTTCTAAGTTTTATAAATTAAATTTATATATTAATTATATTAAATATATAAATTTTTATACGATGATAACAATTTATGTATTTTTATTGAAATAAATAAAAATTTATTAGAATACAAAAAAGAACTATATAAATAAAAATAATATAATTTTGTTACGCTCATTTCTTTAAAACTAATTTTTATTTTTAATATTATTGATTCTAAAAATTTGCCTAGCATTATGTTTTAAATGAATTTTTTATTCACGTGTATTTTTTTTTAATTTATAAATGCTTTTGATGAATATTTTTGATATAATAGTATAAAATGAAAATATTGAAAATATATTCAGTAATAAAAATAAAAATTTTATTATTAAATAAAAAATAAAAGAAATTTCTTACTATTTTTTTGAAGAGAATGCATTTCAAAAGAAAAAAAAAAAACTAAAAAGAAACAACTTCTTTTAACAAAGACAAAGTTGATTTCACACTATAAGTTGGGGATTTTTTACAAAAAAAAAAAAAGTAATTAAAATCTAAGGGTTATACGGTCATCAATTACTTTACTTTCTCAGAGTTGACCCGTCAAATTGGAACTGTTATTCCTATTTAATTAATTTAATTAAACAAGGACTTTTAAGTACAAATAAATAAAAAATATATAGAGAGAGTATATTATAATTTAATTAATAAAAAATTAAACTTAGTAGATGGGCTGTGCCTTTTCTCTCGTTTTCTCATGTCATTATTAGTTGGCCTTGGGACTTGCAATCTCTAAGGCCTAAGCTTTAAAATAATGGAACCTCTCTCTCTGTCAATTTTAGTTACATAATTAATTAAAACCCTAATCTTTTGCTTAACCCTAAGTTCCTTAATCCCGTTATATTTAAACATTCATGCCCCCATGTAATAAGAGGTAAAATCATTTGCGTTGATTGGGTTGGTTTGACAAGGTATGTTTCATTTCATTAAAAAAAAAAAGAAAAAGAAAAAACCCAATCTTCTAGTGTACCATTGTACAAGAAACCATAAGCAAGAGATTCTAGTCCAAAGAAGAAAACGATGAAAATACCCTAGGTAATAATAAAGAAAGAAAAGGGCATGCATGAGATTGTCCAATAAGATAATGGAGTAGCCAAGAACTGCGACTATGGGGTGCTGCCAACTGTATAGGTTTGCCCTTTAGTAGGAAGTCTCTCGATTGGTGTCATGTAATACAATAATGAAATGGGAGAGTTGTTTCATGGCTGGCATGGCTTCTTTTTTTATCTGGGGGTTTTTTGGGAAATCTGAAACGAAGCAAAGCAATCGAAACCCCATAAATTCAAAGCAACATGGGATGGGGAGTTGGGGATTCGAGATCTCTTAAGCCTCAGAATTCTTTAAACCGAATCAAAGAGTATCATTGATGATTACTTCTTCTCTCTCTTTTTCTCCATGCTGTATATGAAACGATCGAAGATGTATGTTGGTTTTAAATAAAGTATAGATCAGAGCTGGCTAAGACGCTCGTCTCTTTAACATTTTTCCCATAATTAATTTCCAGGACGACTGTACTTAACACTTGTTTAAAATATTGCATTCAATCTTGTATTTTACTTAAAGCCTGTTGGCAGATACATTATGTAATACTACTGAACGTACAACAAACAGCTAACTATTTTTGATATATATATATATATATATTCCGTTCTTCCTCAGTTGTGCATTGAATATAAACAATTCATCTGTTTCTGTCTCACACACAGCTCATTTGTTTGACGTGCCTACAGTAAATTTTCTTGCGTTTATAACTTGATAAGAAGCTCAGCTAGCAATAAGATGAAAGATCTGGAAAAGAGTACCAGCAGGAGCAGCAGAATAAATGTCTGCAGAGACCCGGGGGGGGGGTGTGGCCGCGGTGGGGTTGGAGAGAAGATGAAAAATTAAATTTTAATTATTAATCTGACTGTTTAATTGAGATATATTTGTGAATTCCATGCAAACAAAACAGGATCATTGCTTCACAGCAAGATGGGATGGAGTTGAATGATAGTATTCAAACTTCTGAAGCCACTTTTGGGATCACCTTTTCTCAATAGACGATGCAACATTAAAATATGAGAAACTTTCCCTACTTTTAATGTAATCTATGGCAATGGCAGCCCTTTGGGTTGGAGATTTCTCGTAAAGAGTACTTCACTTTCCAACCCATTGTCTCCTTCAACAACATTATTCTTCAAATTAATTAATCTTTAGTTTTTTTTTTTTCCATAAAAAGTTATATAAATAAAAAACATTCTTTTAACTTTCTTTTTAAAAAAAAAAGAATTAAATTTTTAGATTGCATGATAAAATTTACTGCTATATGTTGCATACAATATATATAATAAGTGAAAATGAGACATTTAATTTTGGACGGTAAATGTTAACAATCAAATACATATGGCTTTAGCTAAATTGGTCCCTATATGTCTCTTTACATTCATATATATATATGTGTGTGTGTGTGTGTGTATGCATGTATCTTAGTGTTCACATACACTTTGGTGTCTGCCAGTTGTTGCAATCAAGTTGATCTATCAAATGATTAAATATTTAAATTGTGATTATATTTAATTATGGAAATAATTAATTCATGTAATTTTAGAAAGCATAATATAAATATTGATTTCAGTAGATTTAAGGATGCTATAAATTTAAAATCTTATTCAAAATTAATATTCGGTAAAAATCAATCAATAGTTGACATAGCTAATAACATCATATCTATACGCATACATACACATATGCTATATGAAAATCTTTTATATATATATATATATATATATTTATAAATTTGAATATAAATTTACAACAAAATATAACTTATAACATGTGTGTAAGTCTCGTAATTATATATATAAATTGTTACTATAAAACAATATTTGATTGGTCTGATAGAGTTAATCAATATTTTTTTTAAAAAAAAAATTGTATGGATAATTGAATAGGCCATAGCCATATGAAATGGTTTTGTCACAAAAGAAAATTTTGATAATGACTATAAATAGCACAATTCTAATGGTAAGAAAGAAATGTTCAAATATTGTCATGGCAAAAATCGCATATAGATATTCTAGCCGTCTGATTTGCCAAGTGTCTACTTTTGAATCGTGTCATCTAAATATTTCTCAAGCACTTATCCTTATAATTGACAGTTTAATTAATTATTATGCATATAATGTCACAATCCAATCAAAGGGAAGAAATTAAAGTGACCTAACCCTAAAAGAAATTTGAGGGCAGTACACAAGCAAATGGGTTTCCAAATTCTGTCATTGGAATTTTGCCAAGTACAATCTCTTTCATATAACAAGTTTGCTATTTAGTAGCAATCCAATATTTAAATTTATTGTTATCTTAATTATATGTCATGCTTCTTTGGTCACCATCCAATTGAAGACATTTGACCTAACCACTTCATGACGATACTGAACCATAAAGTACCTTGGATATACAATTATAAATCAGAATTAATCAGAGTCCATAACAAGAGATACAATTTTTTTTTTAAATTAGGAAAATTGTATCAACATGCAGATATATTTTCGAACAACAGATTATTGATCATTGAGCACCTATCAAATATCATTAAACAATCCAAGTAACTAGTAACACGGTATACATGGAAACAAATAAGGAATTGTAAGGAGGAGCCCCCCCAATGGCCACTAAATGATCAGACTAATCAATACCATTTTAATAAATTTTACTAATTGAACTAACTAATATTGCTTATAACTCAATAACAATACTGTTTCAATTCCAACACATTCCATCTAGAGAAAGAAATGAAGTAAATTAATCTAATGGTGCATGGACCAACAATATAGAAAAGACCACTAAATGATTAACTTTTACTTATCTTATAAAGAGAAGAAACCTAACAAGTATTGATTTAACAATGTCTGTTCCCATGTAATTCAAGAAAACAGAAATAGACCTAACAATGCACCAAGATGTGCAAATTGTAGCAAGCAAGGCTCACAAATTAGTTAACCATCCACTCCAATATTCCAAGTGAAGCGATGTCTCTTTTGAGAGCCAAATTGAAAAAGATGAGCTAGCATCTCATCGTCTTTGCCAACGTTATTTTGTAAAAATATTGATAACCCATCTCGAGATAAGACCTTAAAATCTTTTGTGCATGAAATGCACTGTCATTCTTTTTCAAGTAACAGATAAATTGTGTGGGTTTGAGAGCACGTTTTTCTTACTAATATCCTGCTTGAATTGTTGAGTGGCTGTGAACCATATGGAAAACCCTTCCGTTTAAGGATTTTATAAGTGTGAATGGGAGAGTTTTCAATATTTTGGGCATTCCAAATTTGGTTTTTAGATTGAAACATCAATTATTTATTTAGTTTGTATTGTTGCTTTATAATGAAGAGTGGGAAATTGCATGACATTAATTGGATATTTTCTAAAAGTTTATTAATTTTTTATTAAAAAGAAGTATATCCTTAACTTCAATTCTATTCCATGTGCCAAAAAGAGAGGAGACACTGATGGCTATGTGTCTCTAACACATTATTCCAATGGGAGCTCTCACATGGTTAGAAGATAACATTTGAAAATGATAACTCAAATTATAAATAGTAATATTTAATAAGAATTTCTTTGATATTATTACCATCATTAAAGTTGCATCAAAACATTAATATTCATTAATACTACTCAAAATGTTTCGAAGTAATAAATTAAAGAATTAAAGAATTTACCGTTTATACAATTTTAATCACAAAATTAGATATAATAAATATAAAAAAAATTGATGTGATAATATTATGTAATTATCATATATTTTATATTATTAGTTTATTATTACATTAATTTGTACAATTTTTTAATATGCCATATTACTCGATTAAGTAATCATCCAAAATTTGTTTAAACAAAATGCAAAGAGAATGGATATTGATATAGTGATAAAACAATAAGAAAAGGACAAGGATTATCCCCTAATCTTTTTTATCCTTAGTTTTTAAGGATTTAGTTACATATAAGTATAAAAAAAATGAAAGGTTAAGATATTATTTTGATTTAATTTTTTATTATTTTTTAATCTTTTAATAAGTAAAAATTAGTTAAAAAAAAAATTGAAAGAGAATATTTTTCTATAAAAAAAAAAACCATCTTTTATAAATGAAGAAATATATGGGCCCAATTTGAGCCCAAGATGTCCACACGTCGTGGTCTGAACCTAAGTAGTTGTTTGGCACCAAAAGGAAAAATGATTGATTATTAGCGAAAGATGATTGACATTGCAATTCAATTAGCAAACTCAACCCTCAAAATGTTGACTCGATGCCAGTGGGGTGGGAGGAGGATTTTATGTTGTGTTTCCTAGTGATTTTGCAGTGCTTGTTTTTTTTTTTTTTTTTTTAATTTAAGTGCTATTAAAATATTGCAATAACACCTTAATCAGGATTAAAGATGTAAATTGAACTATGCTACTCCTGCCCAGGCCCAATTACTGTAACAACATGACACTTGTACGAAATGAGACTCGTGCCCTGCTGAGCCTTCAGTTTAATCACACAGGGTCGAGAGCAAAAAATATGTTTTTTTTTTTTTACTGTTATTACTATAAATTTAAAATTTAAGAATTTGTTTTAATACTTAAATTTTTATTTAAAAATACTTTTAATATCTTAAATCTGTCAAATGGGCATGAAAACTAGACACGACATGGCACGAATGGATTGGACCCAACATGCCATGGACCTATCATTTATTATTTAGGTTAACACAATACGATAGAAGTACTGTATGTATTTGGGCCAGCATATAAAGTATAGCCCCAATTTTACACCAGGATGATAGAACTAAAAAACCCATAAATTGGACTGAGCTACCAATGGCAAGCAATGGCTTGTCGGAGGCCACAAAAAATAAATTGACAATTGGATGCAGTCCGTTTGAAGCCCAAAAAGAGTACAGATTTATATGCTTAACGAAAATACAACGTCCAAAGGTGATTATTTCTTTAATGAAATGGTCAACTTCGTCATTACGTGTATCAAATTCTACATGATAACGTAGCATATCCGATACTCCTTTTGATGTAATTATCAGAAATGTAATTATAAACCATCCTGATAACACAATAACATCTTAAGCATTACATACATTCAGTGTACATAATTCATTTATTGGTCGAGTATTTCTCAGCGACACAAAAATTCGAAAGTCAATTGTGTCGTTGTCCACTGGCTTTTGTCTTTATGGAACCGTTAAGTTTTGTAACTTGCAATTTGTGATCATATTTTTGGCGTAGCTTCTGTCACTACGTAGTTCTGGCCCCTAGCTCAATATTTCATCTAAGTGGTACTGTCTTGGTTTAACGTACGCCTAACATGACGTTCTCAGTACACCATCACCACTAGTCTTTACTTTGATCAGCAACTACACCCGCGGTTCATTTTAGAATCATACAGTCAACAGATCACGGGAGAACTCAACGGTATTATGAAATGAGAGGTCGTTAATGAGCTTGCCAATTATCTCTGGTTAATCTGAGCAATACCCATCACAAAATTTTGCATAAGGTACCCGTGTTTGTACCCCTCTGTTGATTTTTTCATTCATGATTCATGTTTTGATTATCTGTAAGCTGTTCTCCTTGATGGAGTGCATCTGGGTTTTCTTTCTATTTGTTAATTTATGTTACCATTGTTGCCAGTTTTTGTGAGCTATTTAGAGAAATCAAATCAGATAATTCTGCTAGAATTTCTTTGAGATAATGTACATGGGTGACTGGGTTGTCAATAAAATTCTCATTCTTTGACTTGTATGATCAGTGACACAACTCTTTCCAATTTGAGAGATGTTTTGGTTAGCCATGTCACTTTACTTTTTGTGAAGTGAGTTTATGATTACCCCGTATTAATGTTTTGGGTTTGCAGATTTGTAGTACATGCCATTTGTCTTAACACGAGTAAGATTTATTAATGGTGGTTGGTTTGTGATCCAATGGCAGTGAAGAAGTACCTTATTAAATATTTTCCAATGGGGTTAGAGAAATTAAGTTCCTGGCTAATTTGGACTGAACAAGAAGGTAGTATGACGGATGATCTACTGTGACTTCTGTATTCAAAGTCCTGTAGAGGTTATATACTGGTTTGAATGCTCATCGTTCATAGTTTGACAACCTTAAGAGAGCATTTCCACAATATACTCTAGCATAATTCCACGTGTATGTTTATTGGTCATTCTGCATATATGTTTGTTTTTCATTCTTGTTTGCTTATGCAACCTTCACTAGTAGCTAGGTTTTAGAATAACCTGATGCAATTGTTGAAGAATCTAATATACATTTTTCTGCTGAGGGACGATTCTAACTTTGTCATGCTGTTCTTGTTAGTTAAGTGGTTAATGATGGGTGTGTAACATGAATTTCTTACTCCCTAGTTTGGAAGTGAATTTTCTTCTCTATCTAACAAGGTGAGAACAATGCTTGCTGATTGTAAATTAAAGTGTGAATTTCAAGTTTCTTTTGGATATGCATTGATGACAGATGATATTTTTTGAAATTTGTGATGATCCACCTGCAATATCTCATGAACTGCAAACTGGACAATGCAGCAAATGAACATCCTGTGGTTTTTTTTTTTTTTTTACTCTGTATACATGCCTATTTCTATCAGTTTCATCACTTCCTTTCTCGCATACAAGGTGTAAGAACTATATTATGAAAGTCTCAATGCTTTGTTTTTTTTTTAAAACAATTTTTGGTCCTTTCCTAGGTTGCTTAACCAAAGAATTGAGCAATTAGTATGAATAACCAAGCTGCTGACAATATGAATGCGGATCCAAACAAAGGTTATTTACATGAAAGTGGAAACTACATGCATGAGATGGAGGGTACCAAGAAAGTTTTATCTAGGGTAGACTTGGACTTGGCTTATTCTTCTGAGAAATTGGTGAACTTGCACGTACTGTTGATGCATCTCTTGGCTAGGGAGGACGATATTGAAACAATGGTCATGGAGCATAGCTATATCTCAACAACCTCCATTGAGAAGGCATTGGTATTTGATCTTTTATCTGGTATTTTAGATTCCGAGTTAAGAGAGGTGGAAAGTTTGTTGGATAATCTCCAAGTGGAGATTGTTGATGTCCGCAATATAATATCTTCATGCAGACATTTGGGACAGTTATTCACCATATTGGAAGAGAAATTACATGACTGTGAAGAATCATTGAAGCAGTCTCAAGAGCATGATTTGGATTTGAAGATGCAGTCAGCCAAATTGCAGAGGGTCATCTCATCTTTTAAACTTGATAATTGTAAGTTATAAGGTTTCACTTAATATCAACATGCTCCCCTGGTACAAATAATGAAAGATCGATGACATGTTTCGGTTATATGCTTTCTAACAGGTGAAAATGATGATTGCCTGGAGTCATCAGCAAATGGTCAACTATCAAACGTTAATGGGATATCAGAAATGCAGACAGCTGGCCAGAAAAGACATATTTTAAGGATGCTGGAGAAGTCTCTGGCAAGAGAGCTAGATCTGGAGAAGAAACTATCAGATTTGGAACAAAATGAGGACCAGCTGAAATTGACGCTACACCATACAGAACAGGTTGCTTTTCTCATGGAAGAAGCAGCCGAAGTTATTTGGGGAAGATTTCTGGGGGCAGAAAATGCTGCAGAGGTTCTCATGGGGATTTCAAAGGAACTGTTAGGCAGATTCCAGATTGTTCAATTTAATTTGAATGGTTCTCCACAGCGAGAAGCTCTGTTAAAATCCAAACTTGAAGATTGCATTGAACAGCTGGAAGCCAAAGATATAACGTTGCAGAAACTTGAGAGCACCAAAAATTCTGAAGTGTTAGCTTTGAAAGAAAAAGCGATATCACTTGAGGTACAGCTGAAAGAATCTGAAACCCAGCTGCAGAATCTTAATGCCTCCCATGAAGCTAGTCAAGAACAACTTAATGAAATGGAAAACTTTGTTGAGTCACTGAAAGAAAGCAATTATGAAGCAGAAAGCAGGGCTGCAAGTGCGGAAGCCAAGGCTGCACAGTTGATGGATACGAATTTGGAGATTAGTGAAGAGCTAAATTTTCTTAGAAGTAGTAATGATAGTAACACGAAGAAGTTAGGCATACTTGAGAATCAGTTGAGGGAGGTAGAGATCCAGCTACAGCATGCAAAAGTATCCTCTGAAGCTGGTCAAGAGCAGCAAAACATGTTATATTCTGCAATTTGGGACATGGAAACTTTAATTGAAGATTTGAAATCAAAAGTTTCAAAAGCCGAAAGTAAAACTGAAGCTGCAGAAGAACAATGTATAGTGCTATCTGAAGATAATTTTGAACTAAAGAAAGAACTAAGTTTTATGAGAGAGAAAATAAAAATCTTGGAGTCATCTTTGGATCAAGTTAATAATGAAAAAGTTGCTAGTGCAAAAGAAATTAATCATAAAACCAAGCTTATGATGGAGATGGTTATGCAACTAGCCACTCAGAGAGAGCTCATTCAGAAGCAGGTATTAACTTTCTTGCATCTTTCATTCCTTCATTCTAACTTAAACTGTAGTGAGTATTTGTTTTGTTCTCCCATCTGCTCAAAAAATGCATGTAATTATTGAGTAGTCACATGGATATCTCAAGGAAAGTGAATTGTTTTATTGTTTCATTCATAATTTTGTATACCTGAATAGCGGGTAATGAATTGGCTACCATCATCACCACTGGTGGTTAGAGTTCCCATGACAACTTAGCACCTTAGCCTATTTAAGGAGTGACTGGCATTTTCCTCCAACAGGTCCAATGTGAACTGTGGATTCTAGGCTTTGCCTTATGTGCATAACAATATTGAATTGCAATATTTCCATGAGATACCCGTCCCTATCTTAGTTTTCTTCTCTTATTGTAATTGAAGGAATGGATAGATTTATACTTGACCAATTATAAGATGCCTACAGAACTGAAACATTCATCCCAACATTTTAAACTTTGAAATATTATGTGCAGCTATTCTCTTTGACAAACGAGAATAAGTTATTGGTGGAGAAATTACATTATACTGCAAAAAAATCATCTGCAACCATGAACAACAATGTAGATGCTGATGTGAAAGAGTTGCCAATTTCCAATAAGGATTTGATTGGTGCTAATATGAAAGCATCTGAGGATGTAGTTTCCTTAACCACGAGCATCCAGGCAGGTATTCCTTTGAATACTGTTCTTCTTTATAATTATGGGACTTGCATATCTTGATTATATTAAGAAAGAGTTGGGATATTGATGATCATCATGTCTTCACAGGTTTATCTTTTCGAGTTTGACTTGCATAAGCATAATGTGTTTAACCGTGTGAATTGATAGTTTTTTATTTTATATGATTGACTTTTATGAGAAACTTATCTCCATTTTACATTGTTACCACTACAGGTATCCCAATTTTTTCTAAGAAATATATCTGTTACTTTAGCAGTAGCCTTTTTTTATTTCTTGATAGTTGGCAAGACTAAACTTAACAAAAAAAAAAACAAAAAAATTCTTTTAGCTCATTTTTACTTGCATTACCAAATTGTTAAACTGCCTCTGTAGTTAAAGTCTTCTAACTAATTAACGGCCTGGTGATAATTTTGTTCATGTGTCAACTAGCATATTAGTTTACTTGCTCTACAAAGTCGATGATAAAAAACCATACCATTGGGTGTATGAACTGAGCAGCTTGGGATCAACTGTATCTAGATTATGCACTTTCAAACATTGAACAAACTGCATTGACCTTTGCTTGTGAGGACTGGATGAGCGAAAAATGACTACAATGTTTAACCATTTTTCACAGTTTACCCATTCAAACAATAAAAAAGATTTATCACTAACTTTTACTTGTTGAGGATGCATGAGACCTGCACTGTTTAATCCCGGGGCTTAAGATTAAGGTTACTACTGCTTGATTGAAGCACGGTATTATAGGATGGACCAACCTGCGCTGTTAAAGAAGATTTTACAATCTCTTTTCTCATTTTGCCACATTATTGTGGGCTCAAACTTATAATTTGTATTCCCTTTATGCCTACGTTTTTGTGGTGTGTGGTGTGGGGTGGGTTTTTCGTGTGGGTGTTTTCAGACATGCAGTTTGTTATTTTCTGTCTGTTTCTAATATTTCTTACCATGTGCTAGTAAATAGCAACTGTGAGAATGAAATGCCATTGTACATTCATAACAATCCCTGTTGATCAAGTTAAACCAATGAATCAGAAAACTACAGTTGTTTCTAGTTTTTGTATAGCCCACTTTTGCTACTTGATTTCCATCTCCTCCACTTTTTGGCAAAAGATTATCAAGATATTATCTAGCATTTAACATTTTTCAGCAAAATTTATTTTGTGTATACCAAAATTACTTCAGACTGATTTCTGAAAGGTGTATGGCATGCAAATAAACTGGAAACCGGTGACCAGTATAT
Organism: Swietenia macrophylla; assembly: GCA_032401905.1. Lineage (NCBI taxonomy): Eukaryota > Viridiplantae > Streptophyta > Magnoliopsida > Sapindales > Meliaceae > Swietenia > Swietenia macrophylla. The sequence continues at coordinate 4,971,682 of CP135585.1, read as the reverse complement.
AGGTACAATAAATTTCTTTCAGTTGCCGTGCTTTGGAGAATTAGGTTTTGATGTTAACCTAAGTTGTTCTAAGATCAGAGAATTCCTATAAATTACACATTGAGAAGTCTATTTTCCCATTTCCTCAATGGTGGTGATAATTTTGTATTCTTTTCTAAACTATCTCTTCCATTTTTTTTCCCCTTGAATCAGGAGGATGAATTTCCTAAAGACAGAACAGCATACGGGGCAGAACCAGGGCCTTCTATTACAGCAAGCTATAATACTGGCATGGTCTCAAACTCAGAGACAATAAGAATGGAAAATGCCGGGCATCATAATTGAAATCGTGTGTTTATGGCAATTTTTGTGGCAATTCTTTCAGGGTCAGCCATGTATTTATTGAACAATAAACCAATCCTCTTTGATGATATTTGATGGCTGACCTTTGCAATGGCATTTTTCATTAGGAGTTTTTTGTTTTTATCACATTGGTTTGATTGATTGGGTTGCTTCCATTGTGCTTCATAGTTTGTATATAATTTTAATCATATTAATTGGTGTATTCTCCACAGAATTTGTTTGTGAAATGTGAATATTGTAAACCAATCTTTTGTTGTATTTACTTGATTCCAGATTTGTGCTTGAAATACAGACATGATTGATGAACTGGCCAAAGTACCAGAATTTGTACAAAATTGATTCAAATAATAATTTCTTACAGATTTCAATTCTCAATTTCTGGATGAAATCTTTCATTTTTGTATTATTAGTAATTAATAAACTTTTTTAGTATTAACACAAAATTAGTGTTGAAGCTTACCTGGGCATCTGTGTTATATAAAATAAACAAGACCTGCTTAATATTAATGGATAAACTACGAATCTTATTAGAATTGCATCAAAGTTTTGGTAAAAAAAACTTTTCAAAATAACAATTTTACTTTATTCTGGCCAAGTTAATTAAATTTAATATTTTTAAACAATTTTATTTAAAATGGTCATTTATATTTAAAAAAAATATTAAATAATAAATAAATAAAAGTAAATATTATTTTATATAATAAAAAAAATTGTAGCTCAGTGATGAATGTGTTGTCTCAAATTTTTAATAATAAGCTAATAAATGATATATAACATGATTTCACAATTGTACAAGCGATTGAAATTGAGGGGTGTAGCCTACTTGAAATGTTTTATATTTTTGTATAAATGGTTATACAAAAAGTAAAATTATCTAAAAATTGTGAAATTAAATAATTTAATAAGAATAAATTAAAATTAATTATTTACATAAATATTTTTTCTTACCTTTTTAATCCTCTCAAAACAAATAAACGGCGTCGTTCAAGAGTATTCCTACAACCCTAAATGATCCCTAACCTTAAAAACCCTATAAAATCATTTCAAACCAAGTGATGGAAGCAGCCGATCCTGTGATCTGCACACCTTTAATGGATTCTATTAGCCATTTTTCACAGGTTCAGGTAATCTATTTGTGAAATGATGTAGTATGCACCAAATAGCCCCTTGCTTCTTGAAGTTGACTAGTTGCAGGGAAAAATCGAGATAAGGGTATTTAAAGGTGCTAAATTCACAGTGGCATCAGATTTAATTATGTGTGATTAATAAAATTTTCTTATTGTCGCGCTTAGTCTGTTGTGCCACAACAAAAAACTATCGTTTTTTTTTTTTTAATTTTGGGTTAATTGAAGGAAAAGCAAAGATGATGAAGAACAATTTATCTGAATCATTATGTGGAATGATTTCATATAACACAGGTCTTCAAAGTTCTCTGATTTGCTTTATTCCTGAAATGATAATTGCCCCTTTACCCAGATTCAAATTTTGAGTGTTTTCTTTCTGATTGTTTGAAGGATGAGATTGGGGCCATTTTGCTTTTTGTTTTGGAGTTACCTGTGATGGGAAATTAAAAATGTGTGCACCATAATTCATAGTCTGTTATTTACTTATTTTACAGGCTATACGAGCATGGTGCGATATTAACATTTCTTTTTGTGTTCGTTTTTGCTTGACTTGCCACTTTGAAATGGCTGGTACAGTTAGAACTGGGAAGAAAACATGTTGCTTATGTTACTAAAATTCCATTTCCATTATGTGCAATGCAAATTTAGAACCTATGCATGTGTTGTATGTGCTCTCACTCCTGCTTAAGAGTTTGATTGTTTTGGGCATTATGTAAGTGCCAATGTATACTTGGTTACTTATTCGTTAAAGCTGTGGGAAATTTCTTTGGGCAAGTAATTGCTTAGTGAGAAAAATTTTGGAGACTGAACCTTACAGGTAACGTCCTTGATTTGTTTGTCTTTTTATAGGATGATGGTGCTGACGTGTAATGTGCTTTGAACTGATGAATTTTGAGTCTCTTAAGTTTATGGTTTTAACATTATTTGCATCTATCTCTATAAGTCATCTGTCTTTGCAGGAAACACCTTGGTGTCGGATTGATATCTCAAAATAAGAACTTGGCTTGAGAATTAATTGTGATCATTGAATGTATTTTTGGATATTTAGTTATGCTTTCTGTGTATGTATTTTTGTTCCTGGAAGAGAATGAAAGTTGATTGGAGAAGTTAAAAATGTATAAATTAATCACAATTTACTTCCATATATGTCATTAGTTCTTAGACATCATTGGATAATGTATTGCGAGTGGAAATTTATGATGCTATCCCTTCCGTAGAGTCTGTTGATCTTTCACTCAAGTTATCTGTCATAGCTGTCTTCCTATTTGCATCTGGTCAGTCGCTTTCTCTCCCCTCTGGTTGATCTAGTAGCCGAAGATTCTAACTGATTATAATTAGAAGTGATTTGGTGGCAGAAATGCCCATGGAAGCAGGAACAACTAGAGTTCAAGGAGAGGCAGGGTGTCGTATTCCAAATGCGATCTTTGCCTGGAACATTATAAAGTCTGCAACAACAGCTTTTGCAATCATGGTTGTTCCGTTTTTACTGATGGGTGATTCCACTAGAGCTTGTAGATGAAAGCATCGCCTTCCATCCAATTAATGTGATGAAACACGATTTACCTCTTCTGGAATGGACTCATATATTACATAGTACGAATTAATATACTTGATTCAAGCACCGACATAGCTAGAAGTGAGCTTTGTTTCAAGTACATAATAATGTAATCAAATAAGGGTTCCTTCACTGCCTGTCGAAGTGATGGATTTCATCCATTATTCACTTATGTTTATGATTTCTGAAATCTTTTAAAAGACGATTGGTATGGGATATACGAATACAGTGGGGACTGTTTTGATATGACCCTCCTATAAGAGACTGCCTGAGATGTCTACTAATTATACAGCTCAATTTACTCGGTGGATATGAGGACACAGCTGAGATATGCCATACCCGACCCGGATGCGGATTCCGGTATACTCAGCAATCTTTCATCATGTTGTGACAAGATCATAAATAATAGACCATGACTGCTCCAATTGCTCTTGGACGATGGGTTTGGTGGCCAGTTTGTTAATTTGATTATTTGTTTTCGTTTCTCATATTATAACATTTTATGGTGTTATTTTGTCAGAGTCAATCTATCATAGGAGACTTAGTGTTTTGAGTTCAATTCTGGAAACATGATTGAAACTAATGTGATTTTATAACTTCTATATTAAAAGCCATTCAATTGCATTTCACGGTTAACAATTGTCAAGCATATACCTACTCATGTAATGCCAATTATTTATTTTCAGTTTCTTTCAGAACAATTTAGGTTCAAATAGATGGAAATTAATTTCTATTGAGAAAATTTACCCCATTTTCTTCATCAATAACCCGCATGAAATATAAATTTATAATCCCTCAAATCTCTAACGCATTACAGATGAGTATAGAACGGAGTGAAATTAGAGCTTTATAGACAAAACAACCACCAAGACAAACATGGTACTATAGCAGAGTGAAAAACATCAGCATGCTATCGGAAATGTTACTCTTGACAATCTAACAGAAAGCAGGGGAATCAGAAACGCTTTCAATCTCACCAATACAAACTAACAGAAAGCGGGGGGAAAAATAATCCTAAAGCTTGTCTTCTTACTATTTCGAGTACAAAGTGATATTCTGAGGCAAAGAAGCTGCCAAGTTTTGATAACAGCCACTGTTATGCCATGACCCACAAACTCAATTTTTGTTGATCACTAGTATGCTATAACATCAAGAAAAGTTGAATACAAGCACGTATATATAAAAACACATCACATAGTCTTGAGCAAAAACACATCACATCACGTGTATCAGTCTCGAGACACTTAACCTTTTTTCTAGATTTTAGTTTCATTTGTATTTTAAAGACTTTGAATATTTTAAATACATATGTTTTTCTCTTAATTAGATGTACCTAACATCTCATAAAATAGTCATTAATGAAAGATAAAGTATTTTGTTCCTTTCAAGATATAACTAGTGCTTACCAAATGTTTAAATAAATTAACTTTAGAATACTTTTGCTTCTAAAATTAGATGTGTCAAACTTTAATTTGTACTATTTACTAATAAAATATTGATTACAAAATGGTAAAAACATTATTTTGAGATTAAGAAGTAGTTTCTATTCTGAGAGAATCTTCAAACCTTATTTTGACATATGTTTAAGTTTTCAATACCATATCATCGTTGATTCTTTTTTAAAATTTATTAATGCAACCAACACCTTTGTGTTTTATAGTGTTTCTCCTTGTAGCATGTACAAGTTTGCAACCATTTTCTCTGCGTTTATGATTATAAGTACACTATTTATTATCTTCATGATCCTATTTTGAATCTAGCTAGGTTTTATATCCAATCTAATTCAATTTCCTAAAGGCAATAAATTTTTTCTAAGGCTTTCTATATGTTGTACCTCTTGGATAATGCAAGTTATATCATCATGTATTTTTAATTTGATAGTCTCGTTATTAAACAATTCTAAAGTATGATTATCTCCGATAACATAAATCTTTTACAGATAAGTTTGTATTAATAGAACCATTCTTTTCAAAAAGTCATATGCCATGTTGCTGTTGAAGCCATAAGCTAAACATCAACAAATTTTCTTTTCCTTTCAATGATTATTGCCACCTTATTATATAATATTTCTCTATTTCTAGTAGTACTTATCATATTTCTTTGAAAGCTTATATTTATGTATACAATCTTCATATTTTTTCAACACTTCTTTTTCATGTGCATGACTTTACCACAATTGTAACATTTAATTTTTTTATCTTATTTTTGAATTTTGATCTATTATGATTTTGACTCTTATTAGAATTATGTTCCGTTGATTTTTTTTTCGTTACCGGTAAAGTCTTTACTTGTTACGAGCTCATTAACCTATTTTTTTTTTATTTTTACGCTTGTTTTCTTCTTCTAATACAACTATTGTTATATCATTGAAAACTAAGTTATTGTAGTAAGCACTTTGAGTTGTCAAATTAATGATAAATTGATCATACAAGTTTGATAGACTTTAAAGTAAAAGTTTTACATGTTTATTTTCTTTTATTTTATGACCTAACATTGTAAATTGAGAAAATAGAGATTTTAGGGTATCGATGTACTTTGTCACAGTAATTGATTATGATATTCAAAGATTATAAAGCCTACTTTTAAGGAAAATATTATTCTAAAGTGATTTTGCCTCATATTACTTTGTAAAAGCATCCTATATCTCTCTCGTTGTTTTCTTTTCTTTAACATTTGATAATACCTCATTAGCTAATATTAAGTGTAAATCAACCATTGCATCCTCATTCATTTCATTTCATCTATCATTTATGATATCTACTAGTCTATCTTTAATAATTGCTAGGTATTTGTGTTTTTTCAAAATTGCCTTCATTTTCATCTTCCACAACAAGAAATTATTTCCATTAAACTTTTGAATTTCAAACTTTACAGCTATAATTCTGGTCTACTCGAACTAACTCTCACTATTTCTCGTATATATAAATAGTATCACATACTTGGATAGTATCTCTATGAATGAGTATAATAACCTAGAGTTTTGATATCACTCGTTAAAATGCTTAGGACTTTTAAGTACAATTATAAATGAAACTAAAAATAATTATCATATGTATAGCAGACTTAACTTTTTATAATTAAATGGTATTTCTAACCATATAAATACGATAATAAAAATATTATGTAAATGAAAGATCCTACTAGGTAATTATAATAACAAAATAGAAGGTTTAACCTTCTATTATATTTAGGTGATAACGGCTACTATATAATAATAATAATAACGGAAGATGAAAATAAATAACACATAAATTTATGTGAAAATTTTTTAAATTAATTAAGATAAAAATTACAGATAAAATAAAAGAATTCGCTATAAAATGTAAAGTTATAACTTCTCATTCAATATAACTCTCTCATATATTTTAGAGAATATACTCAAACAAAATTTTCATAATATTTTGAGAGAAATTGAGAAACTATGGGATGAAAAATGATTGAAAATTATTGAACTGATATTGATATTGAATGGGATGCATAAACTAAGGTGAGGAAACTGTCTATTTACAAAGAAAGTCGCTACAACTTTAGCCAGTGGAATCCTTTAGTTTCCATTGTCTCATGTACCAATTGCGGCTCGCACAATTCTCCAATTGAAAATCAATTTCAATGTCAGTTTTGGCAAAATGAATTTGCCCACTTCTGCAATTTATTTACACCAATCAACAATTCTCTGTCATTCTTTTTACATCTTGTCAGGCTTTCTTTCTCTCACATTTCTTTATACTGATTTATCAGCAGCAATATATTAAGGTTGTATTTACTAACCCATAATCTAAATGAATCAAATACTTATTTGTTAAAACAATGATGGGAATGAAAATTAAATGTGTGAGACCCACGCACTATAAATAAGAATTTGATTTTTAAGAGAAAAATTAGGAATGAGATGCCTATTTTTAGGATTGTCCATTTTATGTTCACTCAAATGATAAATTACTCATTTTATCCTTTTTTTGAAATATAAAAAGTAAAAACAATAAATTACCCATTTTATCTCTAATTTCTTTCTTTTTAATAAATTATTTAAACTTATGAAATAATATAATAATTAGTATTATTTTTATTAATATTTTTATAATTATTATTAACGAAATTATTCTTATTATAATTATTAATAAAAATAAATTTTTAAATAATAATAATCATATTATTATAATATAACAATAATAATAGAGATAAAAATTAATTAAGAGTATTTTAATAACTTGAAATAACTTTTTTTATTTTAATTTTGATTCCTACAATTGAAGTAAATAATTTATCTTAGTTTCTATTATTTATTTCGATTCCAACTCATTTTGATTTCAACTCATTCTAATTATGGACTAGTGAATGCACCATAAGTTGTTTAACGAAATACATCATTTGTTGGCAGATAATTCAATCTCCACACTAACAGAGGTTGAAGCAAATGTAATTACACAAGAAATTTATGTTGACTCAAGTGATTGCATCGATTTCTACCCTCCCATTAATGGAATGATTAGAAGTCTTGATGGAAAATGCTTTAGTGAGTGTCAATAAAAATGCCTAAGAACTATGCGACAATTATATTATTTAATCACTAAAGCTTCTTATTAGCTACATTTCTCATCTCATGGAAAAAGTTTTAAGTATTTTGTGTTTTGACATATATATTAAGTTGCTTCTTCCAAATTTTGTCGACTTTCATTAATTGTCTTCCAATATTTTGATCATGCAAAAAGTATCATTAACAAAGGGAGATAGAAGTTAACATAACTACTAGATGGGTTAAAAAACTGCATTGCGATAAATTAATTTGTAAATAATTGATTCTTTTATCAAGACAATATTGAAGAAGTGGAGATTAATCAATATGCAAACCATAACAAGACATATAGATGTTGCTCTGTTTTTCAATTTTTGCAGAGCATCCTAGCTTCTCTATCAAACATGGGCTTTTTTCCTCTTATAAAATTGAAAAAATAACTCATCCAATCAATGATTAAGATGAGATACAAAATGTATTTCCTAATATTTTGTATTCTTAACTAATTTTTATTTATTAAAAATAAAAAATAAAAAAATAAATTAAAATAAAATTTGAATCCTTTATCTTTTATACTTATGTATTACTGAATTTTTAAAGTTTAGATTGTATTCTTGGCTTAAAAAGATGTTAAAACGTAATATAATTAATAATAAACGATTTAAATTGTGTATTATTTTTTTAATTTATATTATGAAATGTGAAATTAATTTGTAAATATTATTAATTTATAATATGAACTATTTATTATAATTATACTATGTGTTAATATATTCTTAGAAGTTAAAGATAGAAAAGACAAAAAGATAATCCTAGTTAGTTACTAATTGCACCTAGTTATTTTGACACACACGTGCGCGCGCGCACACACACATATATAAAATTCTTATTACTATTTTTGAATTTTTTTTTAACGTACATCTCATCTCATTTCATCTTATTCTAATCACAAATATAATTGAACTTAATTTCTTTTTAAAATGGTTGTAAGAAAATTCTATCTATAAACTTTTTAATTTCATTACAAAGACTTGAACTATACCTTTAAGAATATTAGGTGTATTATTTCAAGTAACAATTTTTACCTTAAATAAATTAGTAAAAGAAGAAAAAAAAATTAAAGTACTAAGGAAGGGTGTATTTGTTTTTAAGAATTGAAAGGAATAAGAAAAAAAAATTGAAATGAGAGGAAAGGAAAAAAGGAAAAAAAATAAGCTTTTCTTTATTTGGTTACACAATGGAATCATCAATAGGAATTCATTAACTTTTATTTAAATAAAAATATCTTTTACCTTTGAATTATTAATATTTATTAATAAATTGAAATATTTAATTATTTCTTGCATTTAATTTTAACTATAATTGTATTTTATTAATAATTATTATAATAAATAATTAACTAATATATTTTATTAATATTCTCAAAAATAAATATTCATTCTATTAATTAATTATTTTTATTTGAATAAAAATACTTATTTCTATTAAAATATTTTAGGCATTTCATAGTTAAAAATCAAATTAACTTCATCTTTTACCTTTAAATATAAAATATAATTACATAAATAATTATTTTTTATATAATAAAAACTAATTATCAAATATATAACTAGTATAAATTACAATAAGTATAGGTTATAAAATAAAATTATAAATTAATATACATATGAAACATGTAAAGAAATATTTATAATTAGAATTATGACAAAAATAATGATAATTATAATTTATAAGAAGATATTAAGTTTTATAACAAAAATAAAAATTAATGTTGATAAATTAATTTGTAAATAAAATAAAATAATTTAAAATAATATTAGGTTAATAATTTTTAAAATAATTAGTTAATAAAAATAATTATATGAAAATTAATTAAAATAAAAATATAATAAAATATACAATGGATAAAATTGAAAGTTTGATCATTGTGGAAGGAAATTCATGATTTCTCTAAAGAGGAATTATCTATCATTCCTCTACTTAGGAGAATAAAAATTCTCAAGAAATATATATATTTTTTTAGAATTCCTTTCGTTTTTTCATAAATTCTAAAAAACAAACACATCCTAAATATAGTATACCTCATATATTTTTATTTTAACAAAATCTCTAAATATACGAGAAATTCTAAATTCTTTTTTTATATTAAACTTAATTTGAAATTAATAAAAAAAACCAGAGAAAATCTTGAAATTTGATTGTAGGAGATTGCTAGGTAGAGACACTCATTGTGCATGATTCAGAAAGTTAATTGCTTACTAGAGACAAGGATATGTTTTATTAACTTTTTCAATACTTTGGGTACCGATTAAGCTGGCATGCATGGTTACAAGAATTTCACAACCATAACTTATTTAAAACAGCATCACACTGCTAAATATATGACTAAGGAAATGGAAACACCCAATAGCTCCTTCGCCCGTAGCTTTATTTCCCGCACCCGGTCACATTCATTTTATTTTATACTGGAGAGTCAAGAAGAAACAAAGTTGAGCTGATTAGCCAGGACTGTCAAGGCAAACAATCAATGTTAAAACTCAAATTCGAAAACTTTAAATATATGCATCTATAGGTCCTTGACACAGTTGGTAGTCCTGGAAATAGGGATGTCCATCTGAACCCCACAGTTCTGAGGCAGAGATGAGGCTGCATCTTCCTTGATGCTCGGGTAGCGAGCAGCAGCTGCCTTAACATAATCACATGCTGCTCTTCCGTCAGCAGTAGTTGGGGTGATTGTCTTGAGATGTTTCACACCATCGCAGAATGCAGATGCAGGTCCCTCCAGTCGTCAGATAAGGGATGCACGAGGCCAACGAAGCATCCACCTGCCCGCAAGTGACAGCTTCTCCTGGTTTCACCACTATCTGAGTTAATGCTACCAAAACCAGCATTGAAATAACAGTGCCCTTCATTTTTGCTCAAGACTTTGTGACGTTTTTTTATATAAGTGCTTGTATTCTACTTTGCTTGATGTAGATGGCAATCTGAAACAGGGTATTATATAGCATACTAGTGATCAACAAAAATTGCGTTTTTCGGTCATGGCATAACAGTGGCTGTTACGAAAACTTGGCAGCTTCTATGTCTCTGAATGTCACTTGTTGCTCCAAATAGAAACGAGGATAAGCTTTAGGATTATATTTCCCCCACTTTCTGTTAGTTTGTATTGATGAGATTGAAACCGTTTCTCATTTTTCTGGCTTCTTGATGTACACAAAGAGTAACATCTCTAATAGCATGCTATAAAAGCAATCTTTAGTGCTTTTCAGTGTGCCATGCCTATGCTACCAAATTTGTCTTGGTGGTTGTTTGTCTTTTATTGAAGTTCTAATTTTTTTTCACTCTATTTTACGATTATTTATAATGCCTGATAAATTTATATTTCATGATGGCCTTATAGTTACTGATAAAGGTACAGGGTAAAAATTCTAAATTGAAATAAATATCATTCTATTTAAATTTTGAACCTAAATTATCTTGAAAGAAAATAAATAAAAATAAATAATTGGAATTAAATGAATAGGTTAAAAATTCTCAATAATTGGTATATGTCATGACAAAAAATTGGATAAAAATGTAAAGAACAATTTCTGTAATTAATTTTGCAAGCCACCATTTCTATGCATAGCTGTTTATTTTCTTTGTGATGGCTGATAAAGACTACTGGTGAAGTTTTACTTTTGTAACTGGTGTCCAATTATTGTGCTGCAGCATATGATAAGAGCCAAAACAGGAGTCTGATTTAAATGGAAATATAGCAGTTTGTGAGGCCCTTGCAAAGGGCATTCATGAATAAACGTTTAAACACCCCAAGAAAGCCAACAAGAACCCTCTAAACTGCTAGGAAAACTTGCAGTAGCTTCCGATGTCTAGTTATTTTATTTTCATTTTCTGTGCAAGGAAAGTGCACCCAAATACTGCAATTGTGTTCTTTGCATTATTTCTTTATTCTGCTATACGTATGTCTACAAATACTGTAAAACTCCCATTCTTTTTTCTGTATTAGGCTTAATTTGAAATTTATTTCATTCCTTTAGCACTGTAGATACGGCTTTAAGTGATGGAATCACAAAAAAGAAGAAGTAAAACAATATGTAATCCAAGAAGTAAGCTTTAATCTCACTTTGGTCTCTTTTACCACTAAAATTACCTGTTAGTACCAAAGATTTAAATCAAAGTGCATGAATGGATATTAGGTAATTTCATTAATAAAAATTTTAAAATAATATACAAAATTGATATTTAAATCACATTGATATATCAAAATTTGATTTTCATGTAACATTTAAAAAGAATTAAAAATATTTCTAATTGAATGAACTCTAATCCTGCATGGAGTGTCAATTCAATAAATGTAAATGTTATATATGCACACTCTTGGTGTAAACTTATTCGTACAAATTGATGCAATATTATTATATTATTATTATTATATGTATTATATTTTAAAAAATAAATATAAATTTAACGAGAGTAAAAAATAAATAAATTATATAATAATAATATAATTTTATTACATTAATTTATATAATAAAAAATTTATATAAAAAATTGTGCCCTTAATATTATCAATTCAATAAACCGCAGTTTCATCGCGAAGATCTCCACTTACATTCCAGCTAGTAGCTAGGTACAACTGAAACATGTTAAAGGTGCTTTTGAGATATGAACTCACGACCGCAGAAAACAGGTATAATGGAGAACACAAAAACCAAAAAAAAAAAAAAGAGGGTAGAACCAGCATTGCTCGCACGAAGTTTCACTTAAATATTGCCATTTCAAACGCACATACTGTCCCCTCTCTGTCTCTTATCAAATACAAATTAAATCTTTTAAAGTTAGTGAAAGAAAGATTCGAATCTTACACTTCTGATTCGAATCATTCTTACACACATATCTATTTTACTGGGTTTAATTTTGTTTTATTTCAATACATAAATTGTCAAAACATTGAGGAAAATATATAATAATGCAAAGTGGAAACAAAGGTGTAATTATGATATAATGTGATTTCATTTATAAAGTAGTATAATTTTTACAATTCCAATGAAGTACATTTAAAAAATAGGGTTCCAGTAGACAGTGGATGGGTGCAATTATCATCACTATTGGAGGTATCCCACACCCTAAAGAAAATCTCGGCAACACCAAAAAAAAAATTATAAAAAAAAGAAAAAGAAAAAGAAAAAGAGAAGACTTGGAGAATAGAGAAAACAAGGGGTGGCGACAATGTGATTGTCATCTTCCCGTGCAGGAGATGCAATTTTTAAATCAGTGTTAAAACAGTTGCTAATAAGATTCTCCGTTGGTTAAGTTGGCATTCCCACCATGTGTGGAAAGGCAACTTTTCACTGGAATCATTGATCTGGTTCCACTACATTTTAGCTTCCAAGTTCCCACTTCAAAGGTATTATATATTATATGCAATATTAGTTATTGATTAAACTAAAAGAAATTTTTTTAATGTTAAAATTTTTAATTATTTTTGTGTCGAGAGCTTTTGAATGATTGCTAAAGTTATTTTATTTTTACTAGAAATAATTTAAATTTTAAATTTTTGGAGCAAAATTTTTTTAAAAGGTTACAAGATCTAAAATACTTTTATTTTATTTAAAAAAATTTGCTCATTTCTTTCTCAATATAATCTTGAAAAATTTATCTATTAAAATTATTAAATAATTTTTACTAAAAAAATATTCGTGTCTATTAAATAATTAATATTTTTTTAATGAAATCTCTACTTATAAAAGTCATATTCATAAATGATATATTCTAAAAAGTTCTACTTGAAAAGAAACGTCAAATGGACCCTAACTCATCTTATTTATTAAGTTATATTATCTTTTTTAATAGACAATTGATAAATTTAAGATTTTAAATATAAATATTTAAATATAAATATAAATATTTGAGTCTTTACCGTCAAAATTAAAATTTTAAGTTGAAGTAATATTTTAACATTTTATCTAATATTCTTGAACTCAAGGTCTTATATTTTATGATAAATAAGTTTAAAATAAATGTTTGGACCCTTGCCAACGATAATTCAATAGAAAACTGGCATATGGAGAGGCATATTAACTTGAAATTGGCTATAAATATGTGAAGAGGTCCTTGTTCACATCACTCGCAGTTAGACCCTAAAGCAAGTACCAGCGGAGAGTGGGAAAATTTCCCACCAAAAATAATTTTTTTCCCCATCTCTTCCTGGTATAGGCCACCCCGGAACTACAATGGGAAAACCTTCATTGAAGTTCGTTTTCTTGTTCTTTTTGGTCATTGCATCCGGTCAGTCTTCATCTCTGTCTCGCTTTATTTCTTTTACCTTAGTTTGATCGTTGAAGTTGGTTTTTTTTTTTATTCTTTTTGTGTCACATAACCTTGACAAATCTGATCTCTATTTTTTGAATTTCTTGACAATGTCAGTAGCTGAAGCAGGAAGGGATCCAATTCATTGTTTCGACTGCAACAAAATATGCGGGTTCCGCAGCAGCTGTGCTAATGGCAAGTGCATATGCGACGGTAATTCGCCTGCGCCTTTAGAAAGCTTTGAACCGGACCAATGTCATGGTGAAGATTGCAAAATGGTGTGATGTAATGATCGCTATAATAATGTTTATCATCTTTTCTGTTGGAATAGAATTCGCTAGCTCATTGAGAAGTTATGTCCATCTCTTGAGGGCATGTACTATGCTATAACAAATTATAAATTGCTTTTTCTATTATTGTGTTTCGAATTGCTTCCAAGTGTTGTTGACAGTCCTAAGAATGGTTTGGGAGAATCCGAGGGGAAGGCTTGGCGTTGTATTATGCAATTTTGATATAATAACATATATAAAATTAGAATAATTAATTAAATTACACAATATAACTCTTATAAATCGAAATTTAAATTTTAATTCAACTCTAATTTATTTATTTAAAAAATTTTAAAATTTATTTGTATTAAGAATACTAAATTACAATTTCAATGTTAACTCGACTGAAATTTAATTTTTTAAATTTTTAAAAAATTTAATTATGTAAAAATATAATATTAATTTATTTAAAGTTTTAAAGAGAATGATGGGGTGTGTTTTGAACCATGTTTCTTAATGAATTCAAGTGTGATAATTAAACCATCAAATCAAACCTTATTTTTATTATCAATAATGTTAGGTTTTAGTTAAAAAAAAATGCATCTAAAATGAGGTAGCACTTATGTATGAATAGTTAAAATGTATAATAAATAATTTTAAAATTCTAAAATTTTATTATTTAATGGATAAATATCACTACATTTTTCGATGAATTTTTTAAGATAGATTTTGGTACAGGACTACTCTTTTGTTATATATATTGTAAATACTATTAAAGAGATGTGCTCTGAAATTTTAATTAATAATAGTAATGATTATAACAATTTTCTAGTCTAACACTAAATTTGAATAAACCAAGAAAATCAATTTTGCAAAATTGTTTTGTGAACATGATTTCCTTTTTGTAAGGTTTTTTAATAGATTTGATTCATACTAAAAATAAATGTTAATAATTTTATAATTTTTAATTTACAAAAGAATGATAAACAAAAAAAATAAATATCAACGAACTATTATTTTTGTGATCTAATTTCAAGTGGCTACACGAAATATAAGTTGGTATCGCGTAATTAACAAATATTTTGAAAATGTATCTACTAGCTACACCTTCATTAGCAACTATTAGCAATCCGAGTTAGATTGATGTTATCTTCCATGGTTCGGGTTTTTTTTTTCTGATTAAATTTTTCTGTCTTTTTTCTTTTCTTTAATTGAAAGGTATTTACATCCTATAGCAGATGCAGCCTGATAAGGCGGGCTTTCTCTTCTCCTCAATGTCTTCATCGTTAGCCATTTATAAAGCAGATTACTGGTGCAATTTCTTGGACATTCATATGCTTAACTGTCGTCTTAAGCTATTGAGGGCAATGATCGCACAAATATCTGTTGACTCTCTGTTGTTTGCAACTCGTCTTCATTTCTCTACCCACTTAAACTTTGTTCTCAAATGCATGTTTAGCTCAAAGTTAGAAAAATTACATATATCATTCCATAGTTAGATAACAAAGTGTGACCTTTTCCGAGGATGACGTTCAGGAATGGGTAGGGTCAGCCGCCCTCGAAAGATACCCCAGGTTTCTTCCTGGAAGCAGCGCTGGAGCTTCAGTCTTGACGCCATTGATGTCACCCATTGAATGATCCAAGTCTCGTACATATATAATTATTTTTACTACCAACCACACAAGAAACCTAACATTAATTGTGATGTAGAGTACAATAATATTCTAATGAAAATTCATTGAAGTTTCCGCTCGATGACTTCACGCCTCTATAAATCCTAGCATTGCTCCTTCGTTGCCAGGCGTTGACAATAGATGAAATAACCCATTGTCTAGTAAGCTTCAATAATGTATCCAATATTGTACAAATCAACCCAGCTAGAGGAACTAATCTAGGAATATCTATTGGAACGACACTGGCTCTTGTAAAACTTCCTTGCGAAAAGATAGATGGAAACCCACTTCCAAGCATCATCTTCAAACACAAGCCTGGCCTCTTCCATGCTTTCGTCTTAGCCCTGAATTTTTCATTTTTCGGTTCTGTTATGGCAATCTCTCTTCGTGAAAAGTATGCAAGGATTGCCAGGTATCCCCTCACTCTCGCCGTTGTATCTACGGCCACAGCATTTGGCATACTGACACGGTTAATACTGCCGATAAGCTTTAAATTGTTAACATGGCATGTATTTTAGGGGGCCTCTTCTACTACACCTGTGCAAGAGCCAAGTCTCAGGCCACACAGAAATAGCCCCTAATTGTTTGTACCTAGAGCCTGTAATTAGATTGCATGCATGAATCAGTGAGTTGAAAAGAATTTGCAACTCAAAATTTGTATATAACTTGTGTTCGTACTCGACGTTTGTAACAAAAGTGATGATAATAAATCTGATTTGAGGAAATTTTAATTTTGTCCATCATAAATTTAATTGATAAAAAGCAGAGGGACTGTTCTCTGTGGTTGCTAACCAGCTGCTATACTATCCTTCTAAACGCCACAGAGATCAAGCGGGATCGTTGAGCAAGATTTAGTATTGAATCTGCCCGCTGGCTGATGGTGATGATGATGATGATTTAAACTCTCAATAATATAACTTTGAACAGACTGCATCTCCACTTTCAACAATATATTAACAGTTCTTAAAGATATATAAATGCTCTCATCAGAGGAGAATCAGATTAAGCATACGACTATTACACAGCTGAAACTTGATTACCCAAGATCAATCCAAGGAGATAGAGTTTGAATACACAATGTATTCTCACAGACAGTTTTCGTGACCATATCACTGATATACTCTACTTAGTTTAAATTTTTTGCTGATCTGAGTTTTTTTTTTTTTTTTTAAAACCTGGTATAATTAACAAAATAATAATACTAATAAATAGACAAATTAACTAATTATCTTTTTTTTTTTTTTGGATCATGCCCGATAACTTCTTCGATTTCTGAAAATACATGATAGTTCTAATTCGAAGTAAATAACTAAAATCAATTGGATGCAGAAGAAAAAAAAAGTTTGAAACAAGATCTCCTCGTTATATATGTAGAAATTCTCTTGAAAAAAGTTATAAATAATATCTATGTAGATGTTAATGGAGACTTATTATGGCATGGATCAAAAAGATCTTAAGAGGTCGAGGTTCTTTACATATTTCATACAAGTTTCTGTATATTAAAGGTACACTTGGTTGGAGAAATTGAGGGGAAAAGGGTTTCTTTAGTAATTCATATTCCTTTAAGCAGAGGAATGATGATTTATCTTCCAAAAGTTTTGAAATTATTATTCTACCCCTTTCGGTACTTAAATTTTTAATTTTATTATTTATTTATGTATTTATGATAATTTTTTATTTAAATTAATTTAATATAATTATTTTTAATTAACTAATTATTAAATAATAATTATCAAAATTTTTTCAATTATATATATATATATATAATATTTTATATAATAGTCTTGATAAATAATCATATAAAATTTTAAAAAATTAATATATAATTATTTATTTTTTATTATAAAAGTTTAAAATCGTCTTATTAAGTTATAGTTATTATTATTTTTATCATTGTTCTAATTATAAATACTTTTATATGTTTCATATGTATATTAATTTATAATTTTATTTTATAATTTTGTACTTATTACAATTCACACAATTAATTATATTTATTTGATAATTTTAAATTTTTATCATATAAAAATTAATAATTGATATAATTATATTTTTATTTTTTTAATATTTTTAATGACAAGCTTGGCTACCAAATAAAATAAAAATAAAGTAATATTATTGGTGGTAACAATATAATTTTATAAATATTATTGAAAATTGAATACATTTTTCATAAACAAATCAAAGACACTTATATAGATGAATATTAAGTTTGGATTGTATTCAAAATTAAATTATCTATAAAATTCACATACAGTTGAATTTATAATTTTTTTTTTAAAAAACAAACTAAGTGATGCATTTGAAATATAATTTTTTTTAATTAATAAATATATTTACATAGTACAAGTTTATATATTATTACCTATTAAATTTTTAGGATTCAATAATTTTATATTTAAAAATAAAATTTGAAGTTAATTTAATTTAATTTTTAATTTAAAATGCATATTACTTCAATCAAAATTAAGTATTTTTGTCCAAACAAAACAAAATGCCAGGTTTTACGGAGCAAAATGCCGTTCTAGATTAACGCTGCACCAAGCGGCAGAGCCACAGTAGTGGAAAGAATTTCAGTGGGTCCATTGTTTGGATTATAGACGGTGGATAAGGCAATAATCATTGATTGGTATTGCGAGAACAAGCAGATGCGTACCTAGCTCTTGGTTCCGAAAATTCCAAATAATGGATTCCAGTGTCTGCTCTGATCTCCGATTCACGCGAGCTGGGCTTTCCTGTGGGGTTGGACTTTCTTGTACCTGGCTTGAATGGGTCGGTTGGAGATTCGATACGTGTGAATCTTGAACCCATGGTGGTTTAGGCTCTTTATCATCGTCCACAATTGAGGATGATGCGAAAGAAGAAGAAGAAGAAAAAGAAGACGACGACGACGATGACAATGAGGATAATGAACCAACCGCTCGGTTTTCTTGTGCAATAACTGGTGGGAATATTAGATGCGAGTTATACTTATCTCCCTTGAATGGCGAGCTCACGAGGGAGGGATGGTTTGGAACTGGAAAGGTTGGTGAAGCAACGCTGGTTTTTGTACCCAAGGAGGAATTACTCATTAGAAACAGAAATGGAAAGAGATGGAGATGGGTCGATTGGTGATGGTGTTGTTGCTGTGTTGGGGGGTTACATCCAGAACAGCAGTGGATGATTTATTGAATGCAAATCAGGTGGTGGAGAGAAGACAACGATAGAACGTAAAAAAAAAAAAAACTTTTCGGCACCGTTATTAGCTACGCACAGCCAGTTTCAGAAGAGTCAATTACCACCAAAGAATAAATGGCAGCGACTTAAAAAGAGGATCAGAGTGAGTTCTATACATAATTCACTGCCAGCCGCATGCCGGAAATTTGACAACTAATTATAATTAGCTATTTAATTTCCCCGGAAAGCACTCTGCTAGATTCAGCGTAGGAATAATTCAGAATTTCTATGACATTCACACAAGAAGTACCACTGTGCAAATCTGCTTTACTTACTTGAAGGGTAAAGAGAACTTAACACAGTTGACTCACCATTTGGTGTAATCCATAAAATGACCATGCCAGATGCATTTTGATTTAACGATGAATGTATAAAAACATTTTAAGAAAATACTTTTCTAGGTATTAATTATTTCAGCAACAGAGAATGGCCATTGGCCACCCTATTCAAAGTATAAAAGAAATAACCTGTTTCTATCTCATCCTTCTAATCAACTAGTGTAAATAATCCTTAATAGAGCTGGGCTGGGCGCATCCTGATCAAACTTAATTCATTTCCTTTCGTTTAGATTGATTGCTTTGCATGGGTTTAAAAATATATTGATTTAATTTTTATTTTAAAAAACAAACTAATAATTATTAATTTAATCATTATTTTATACATGGTTCAAATTAATTAAACTAAACCAATTCAATAAATTTAATAAACTTTGAAAATTTTAAATATTAAATAGTTTTATAAAAATATTAAAAATAAATAATATTTTTTATTAACCTTTTATTTTATAAAAATTATACAACAAAAAAATCTATTTATTTAATTTATTTTATAAAATTTAAAATTTTATAATATCATCTAATTTATTTATTTATTTGTATTGATAAAAAAATAATAATAATTAATATTATACTTTTTTTAAAAAAATTCTGGCACCTTATTAAGATTACTTATTTTAGATTTTTATCTACAATATAATTTATGTACACGTTTCACATATTTGGTGAAAAAATAAAATCAATATAATTTTATAAATTATTTATTAAATGATAATAAAAAAATAAATATCAATTTAAATCACTTTAGTTTGTTTATCGATTTAAATTAAACCAACCAATTTATCTCCTCATGATCATTAATGGTGATTGGGGAAGTTAATAGTCTTTTGAATGTGATCAAATTGCTTGCTCCACAACTTTTTTTTTTTTTTTTAATTATTTTGTTGTGCTGTTTCTATCAGCTAACACATTCTTATATCTAAGGTTGAAACATTGAAAGCCCCAGCTTTGTTGACTTCTCATTTCCGAATATTTATAGTTGGTATCAGTTGGATTTGCTTTTGGTAGATGATTTTTGTGTCCAAATAATACACCAATAAGCTTCCAAAAATTGACACCTGAATTTGAAACATAAATCAAAAGTAAAGGCTTAAAGTTTCATAATTTCATATGTTCATAAAAGAGAAAAAAAAAAAAAGTGACTGATTGTGCTAATAATAAAAAAAAAAAAATCAAAAGAAGACTAATAGTTCAAAACAAACAAGAAAAAAAAAATCAATTGTTTCCTAATTACAGATAAAAAGAAACACAAAACATGCCAGGAGCACTTGGCTATCCAATCAATTTGTTCTGGAAACAGCCATTCTTAAAAGCATGCAACAAAATCTCACCAATTTTAGGAAGCTTGCACCAGTGTGAATTGCTTAAAATTGTTGTTGCTATTCCATCTGTTAGAATATTCCTCTGGGCCCCGAATTTGAAGGTGAGCTCTACTTTATTCTGGTCAAAAACTGTCTCACAGCACGGATGACTGGGAGAGGATTCTCCAGATGAACAGCATGCCCACATTTGGGAATTTCAACCATTTCGTGTATCTCCTTCTCTGGCTCATCTGTTTGTTTTCTGCCGTGGCTAAGTTCATACCACATTTTCTCAGCAATTGCTTTGAATTTCTTATCTTTTTCTCCAACAATAAGCAAGAGAGGTGTGCTGCATTGCTTCAAATCATCCCACAATGGCCTATCATGTGAACAAACAGGAATAACCCTAATAAGATAATTTGGCTGCACAAATGGACAATCAACTTTGCCAGATGTATCACGGATTTATCACTTATCCCCTATGACATACTACTCGACTTTTTGATAAGAATAATGCGATAAAACATATGGGAAACAAAAAGGTGTATCCTTTGTCCATTGTTTATCCATTGGCTGGATAATATTTATTACAGAGAGAGCCTGCAAATTCTAGTAACTCCTAGCAAGAATGAATTTTTAACTCCTCTGGGGCCTAGGGGCTGAAAAATAGCAGTGTAAGAATGGTACGAGCACAATGTAATTTCATCTCACATTCATTAGTTAAGTGGGAAGAATATTTAAAAAATCAAAATATGCTTACGGCTGCCTCCCAATGCTTAAATCAGATAGAGCTTGTGAAAGATTCTGCACATCATCATGCAACAAGCGGCTGGCAACTATTTGATTAACATGTGGATGGCTTCTCAAGCTGTTCATAGCAGAACATTTCTGGTAATTATTTGCATGACCACAAAATTCTCAACAATTTGACAGAGAAAAACCAAGCAACTACCTTTCCCAGAGCACCCCAGTGTACCAGGTATCTAGAAAATGTTGCAGACCATGAGCTACAAGAAAGCGTGCTCTAGAATCATCTTCAGCCCTACGAACTTTTCTTGCTATATTATCTTTCAGTCCTGGACTACCAGATATTATAACAGCTCCTTTGATCTGCATAATAAATTGTTACTTTGCCAGACTAAATTACCTGACGGTCACCTGAAATTTTTAAGCATCAAGAATGTACCTTATTGCTAAACCTCAGGGCCAAGTACAAGGCTATTCTTGCTCCCATTGAATAACCGACAAGCATAACTTTTCCAGGAGTAATCTGTTCAATCAGCTTACATAATACATCTGCAACCATGTCAATTGACAAAATTGTTTCCTGCATGGCTTGCTTACTGCCATGGTTTTCTATCTTTGATTCCCCATGGCCAGGGAGGTCAAGTGAAATGCATCTTGCTGATCCTGAAACAGCCTTCATGATAGGAATCCATTCTTCACCAGTTCCAAGAAAACCATGGAGAAACACAAGTACATTATCCTGCATTGGTACACAAACAGTGGAGTGAGCATCAAAAAGATGAGCAGGGTTAAATCCGATGCCAGCCCACGCAGCCAATTACTGAGGCAAATGGAAACATCTTTAACAAGAAAAAACAATGGCATGGGATTTGTTTCAACTACAACTTCCAAATAAATAGATATAGTCATACACATAACAAAACAGTAAACTATGCTTTCATGTCTTAAAATTGAAGATGCCCCAGGCAATCAAATCATCCCATCATATTGGCAATATGTGCTTGGCTTGTGATTTTTGAAACCAACTTCAAATGAAAAAAGAAAAAAAGAAGAAATTATGCATGTATTTGAAAATACCTGTAAGCTCCCCATGCCATCAAAATTTAATTTCCTCACAAGTAGTTATTAAATTAAGAAACCAAATAATTGAGTATTATATATCTAGGAATAGATTGACACGTAGCATTTTAGCATTCCCTGTTCGGGATTTCGATTGAGCATGAGCAAAATAATGGAAGTATCTAGGTATGCCAATAAACAAAGCGGAAACTTAGCCTATAATTAAAAAATATTAGGAGGAAAAATATAAAAAAACATAACAAAATTTCTCTGCTTACATCAATCTTTCGTCCAATCTCTTGCACTTTGATGGAACTGTAGAAATCCTTTGAATTCACAGTCACCTGGTATCTCAAAACTTGCTCATCCATAAACGTTTTACATATGACGTTGTTGTTCATTTGTAACTTCTGCAGGAGTCGGTTAGCATTAGCAACAGATGCTTCTACCAAGCCACTACATGGATTACGACATATCCCAATAGAATCAGTTGTTACATCTTCTCTAAGCCACTGATAAGTTCCAAGACCATGGGCTACAGGTGAGGCCAATTCACGATTCATCACTTTGCATACATCTGCATTCTGCAGCTCCAGATAGCAAGAAAACAGAATATATGCTGACAAACCAAGACTACTTTCAAATGCAGCACTGACAACAGCCATCTTCCCCTGCTGCTGGGCCCATCTTGCAATTAATGCTGCATTTTCAAATCCACCAATGACACTTGGTTTAATTACCTGAATAAAACCCATCAAATATCAAGATCAGGTCAGCACCATGAAACTACTGCCCAACAATAATTAAAAAAAAAATTAAAAATTGATAATTCACAAAGAATTAGACAATGAAGTGGCATCATATTATAATTAGTCTCTCATGAAAAATCAAAGATCAGGACAACACCACAAAAATGCAAGTGGAAAGAGAATTGTAAGCTACGACTGGAGGCATTATAATTCCTATAATCATGAGGTGAATGGCGTAGATTCCGACTATAGAAATGGAATGCTTCACCAACAAATTATAATTATGAAAACAAAGCTCATGGTGATATCAATGATGTCAATGACAATGAATACAACAATGGAGAGCATGAAGAATTCCGAAACCACAGATACTCTTCTGATTGCTGGAGACCAGCATTAAAAAGTTAAACGTTCATGTAAAATAGATATCTATTAACTGAGACCTCCATACTTGTAAGAATAGCTAATGAGTTTTTCACACACACACACACAAACACACATCTGTTCAATCTCTCATCTTAGACCTTCCTGCTTTCTTCCCCAAAGACGGATTACCTTCTATGAGCATTTTGTACACAGGCTAGTTCAACAACACTATGATACAAGATAAAGGCCTAATCACAATCCAATAAACTTTTCAGTTGACAATCTGACCACGGTGTTTACAAAAGTACATTCTTCATCTTAGTAAGATCACATACTTATTTGCTACTATACAGACCAAAGACTGAATGATGCAGGTCCTACTGGTTAAATCATTGAAGATCCTCTGCCACTTACGATAGCAACTACTCCTGGGTGAGCATACTTCTCAAGCATATTGAGAGGATCTTTTTGGAGCTTGTCAATGGTTTCATCGAGTGCCACAGGCAAGCCAGTTTCTTCACTGTACTTTATAATATCATCATCATTCTGAACAGGCTCCTGAAAATTAGGAATTCCATTCTGTTAAAACTTCACTTGACAATCAATCATATGTGCATCAACAAAAATAAAATCATTGCACTTAAACCAGAGGGATTGACAGAAAGGTGAAGCACCAAGTTGAATAGTTATACCAAGATATATCACTCCAACAACTTTATATGGAAACCAAACGTATATATAAGATATATAGAACACTGATTTTATCAGTTCCAGCAGATTGTACCTCTATATACTGCAGGTCACAATTTTTAACCAAAAAGCCAAATTCAAGAGCTTCTTCATAGGTCCAGTTACGGTTGGCATCCACACGGAGTTCAATTTTGCAACCAACTTTCTTTCTTACTTCTTGTATAACTGCAGCGTCTTGAATGGGATCTGCCCGACGTGCAACCTGCATATAATCATTTATTGAATCCTAGGCTTTGAAGTCAACTAAGTGATGAAACAGAAAAAATAAATAAATAAATAAATAAATAACAAGAATACTAGTAATTGTTAAGTTACTGCTTGACATAAACGTGATGCTTTAACAGTCCCCCTTGTGTGCAAGGCTCATTTAAAAGGCTTGCCATGTGAATCTCAATAATAAACATACACGGGTCACTTTGCTCTATGTAAAGTTATTAAAAGTTTTAATTCATAAAACCTACCCTGAAAACATGTTGAGTTACCCCTTGACTTAAAAGTCTAAGCTTTAAAATTAAGGACCCAAACAATAGTATTTAAGCTCTAACAACAATAATATAGACAACAAAGGGAATGTGTAAGAAACACAACAGAGAACATCTGCGACCTTAGCATTATAATATAGTTTGAATGTCTTACTTTAAGCTTGATTGTGGTGAACCCTTGTTCAACAAGAGTGGTAGCGATGGTAGCAACCTCTGCAGGAGTCCCATTAGAGTCAATGAGGGCACATATCTTAACAGTTGAGGACCGTTTAGATCTTTCATCATCTGATTCTGTCCACAGGTGGACGTTTAAGAAACTGCAACCATATCTTGCTGCTATAGCACTGAGGATCGCCATTTCCAAACCACATCTGACACTTGGAAAAATTGCACATGGCTGTATAATAGAAAAGAACTTAACCACTCAAAACAGTTAAGAATATAATGAAGAAAAGGAGACAGATAATTATAGAAAGAGGAAATATGGACCCACAGGTATTCCTAACTTGTTCCATAACCATGAAGAAAGTGAGCCCTTCAGCAGAGGTAGGAAATAACTGACTTTAGCCCCTGCCATTGAATGAAGAAGAAAGCGAAGTTGCTCTTCTGCATCCAACAGGTTTTCTTCATGGATTTCAAGAGGTGCAACCTTTTAAATGCAAGTGAAGAAGGAGAAAATAATCAGAACATGAATATCAGTAGTATAACACAAAAATGAAAGAAAATAAGAATACAATATGTTGTTTCACAGAAGCCACATCTAGCTTGGGTGGTTTCTCATCTCCTGGTGGCAACATGCCCTCCAGGATTCAAGGCTTGGAAGCCTCACTTTCCCACAATTTGTGGGTAGATCCCTCCATTAATCGGGAGATATCTAGGAAACAGAACAGTAACTATATAAAATTCCATAGAACTTTGTAATTGGTCAAAAATAAAAACATATTTTTGTATGTGGTTATATGCATTGCTTCACTGGTGCAACATTTGTGATCTTTTATTTACAGTAATTTTTATAAGCTCACTTATTCCCTGTCAATAAAACAACTCAAATGAATCAATGTTGTATATGTTAATGTGGTTGTGGTTGCAGTTGCAATGGTTTTGACAGACGTGCCTTGCACATAAGAGGAAGTATTAGAGTTTAGACCCTATTGTTGGGTTCTTATCTGTAGTCTTGAGTTTTTGGTTCAGTGGTTACTTGACAACATAAAGAAATCAACCTTCAGCAGACTTAGTCACAGGCTATACCAACTTTTCAACTCTTCCAATTATGGAATGAACAAAATGCTGCTACAGTTTTCAATATCCAATGCTTCAGGTGCAACATGAAGCTGCAACTTCCTCTTTACTAATTAGTTAAGAATAAAAGTAATATCAAATAAGAAAATTCAAATGCGAATTGTCAACTCAAACCTTACTTTACTTACGATGAAAGGTGAAAATTCCAAATATTGCATTAAAGAAATTTATGCTTTACTGGATCAGGATTAAATAGAGATTTTAAATAGTAAGACTACTTTGGTTCAACTTCCACAACTTATATGTTACTTGCTCGCAAATAGCTGACTATGAAAAACAAGATACTACCAAAGGAGCACCAGATTCATGTATTTGTCATATGTAGAATATGTTTATCACCACACCAAAAACAATACAAGAAGGAAAAAAAAGAAAAAGTATCAAGGAATACAATCAAAACTGACCTCACCATACCCGACACTTCCATCTTCAAGATACAAGGATAAAATAAAACCTTCCCTGTAAAACTTACTTTGATCATGACTAATAGAACATGAAGTAGGTGGTGCACAAAGTTGAATCCTGTCAACCAAAATTTGAAAGACCCCAAAGATTAGTTATATTAAAAGCTATATTCTTTGTAATAAAAGCTCACCTATACAGTGAATACTCCATTCTATGGATCTTGCAAATAGAGAGTCCACAGGCAACAGACTCTGGAACAGGAAACTTTGAAAGGATGTTCCAAGCATGATCTGCTGATTGGAGTGCAAATTTTCTTAACGTACTGAGGAAAGGACCATAAATATGTCAACATAGTGCACAAGCAATGACATCTAAACCTATAAACAAAGAAGCCACAGAACCAAACAACCTGTGGAAGGTGGCATTGGCATCAATGCTACTCTCAACTTCAATGACACGATCAGTCCCATGATGCTGAAATGTGGTTAATGCATCTTCAAGTTCTACCTTTGTCTTCACTTTTATGTGCTTTACACTGCATATTCAGTACTTTTCCTTTAGTTTCCTTTAGTTTCTTAAAGAAAATGCCAAGTGACTTTTACTTTGTTGTGGATATTAATCTTCTATACAACTACATGATGCAGAATATTTCTGGAGCTAAAGTGTTAATGGAAATAGCAAACTGAAAACGCAAGTTTAGATTTTCTTTCTTGCAATATACATATAGTAGATAACAACTGTTGGACCATATGCTTTAGCAAAACATTGTTGAATCTATTTCATCACAGGAGAAAAGAAAGACAGCCTCTATCTATCTACTTGACAAAGATAAAACAAGGTCTTGCCACCATTAAGATTTATGTAGGCTACATCTTGACACTGAATAACCATTATCACTTCTCCTCACAACCTCATTGTCCTCTGTGTGCATGCAAGTGTGTGTTTCCCTTTTTGAGTAGACTCAAGCTAATCAACATCCTACTTTTGCTAATGATTTCTGTTTCACTTGACGAGAAAATCTCAAATGGAAAGATCTCTTTATCTAGCATTAATGCTATTTCACCTTCTAAAAGTGTAAATATTTCTCATTCCTTCTTGTTTGGTTACTCACTTTTACTTGCTTCTTGCTATACTCTAAAGGCACTCATCACTTTTACCGCTTTTATTTTGTGGCAATTTCCTCTCTAATATATGGCTAAGCCAATAATCAGCTTTTGGCATCTCAAGGCAATCCATTTCTGTTGAAAAGCTTCGTTGAAGCTACATTCAATTTATACTTGCAAGCTCAGATTGTTTCTATAACTATAATTTTCTAAAGAATCTATCAATTCTTCAATTCTACCATATTACACCATTATCTCCTTCCTCTTGTTTTAACACAATCATTCAAAAGAAACATGAAGGAACTAATAAATCTTATTTGTATCATCCTGAAAAAAGTTTATTTCCAAAGTTATCCTCTCATAAATGGTCAATACAGTGTTTCAAAAAGATAGCAAGAAAAAATATATTTCTTGATGATTGAAGTGCATCTGGGACAAATAATATAGTTTTGTAGCAGAAGAACAGCAAAACCATTGAGTCAACAAATTCAAAGGTGCATGCATTTGAATGGTAGCATATTCCATTTCGCATACTTCCAAAATAATGTAAGGCAGCCCTGGTCAGGTCCCAATCTTTTACAAGTGCTCCTTTGTTACTAAATCATAAAGATACAAGAAATTTGGGGATTTATCATATGACTGTAGGGAACTACACTCAGTTAACGTAGAATGCACATGCTTACCTCTGCATCCCCAACATAAGGCTAACATATACTAGATCAAGAACAAGCACAAACACCAATAAAATCACAAGCAAGAAGAGAAAAAAGCAAGCCATATGATGATTATATGATCGAGGCAAAAAATAACAAATGTTGAGATTTTACCCATGCGCCAAGCACAGATTGTGGATTGAAATGTTGTGGGAGGTGTAGAAATACTGATCCAGTATACTTGGTTCAGTTCTATTTGCAATTGGAAGAAGGCTAAAGATTGCACCACCATGATTGTTTATCACAAGTATCGTGATTGGTTTCCGCTTCGTCCTTCAAACAAAATAAATCTTCAAAATTTTAGAGTAGCAAAGGTGTGGGTTACACGAGTAGACCAAAATCTGTTAAATAATCAGTCAGGCAGACTATTAATCTCCTAAGGAGCTGAAACAAATAGCCTACAATGTCATGCATGCAAAATTTTTATGATAATAAGCATGTCCAATTATAAGCCAAATGCTTGAACTTACAATCATAAGTTTGCAAAGAAAATAAATCCTACCTCTGTTTCAAAATTGACAAGCCATTTGTATCATGAAGGAAAGAAATATCTCCAACAATGCATAGTACCTACACATGTTTATAGTATCATGAACCAATACCATTTCATATGAATTGGAAATTTAAGAAAGAACAAAACATCCACCAATAATTATTGCAAGCAGCCTAAAAAAATAAAAAATAAAAAGAAGTATCCATAAAGTTAGAACTATTAATTATTCACGCATATAATTATTTAGCAAAATTATAATTTATGCATAAAAGTTTATCATAAATTCCTCATTATACTTACTTTTCAGTTATAAAAGTTTGTTTTAGAAATCACAAAAACAAAGAAATTTTTCATGATTGGTCTTTCCCTTGCCCTTTCTGTAAATCTTAAAATTAAAACATTTACTGCTGGTTATTTGATGTAAGAGGATTTTACATTAATTTTTTTCTTGTATTTTAAGACTTAATTACTAGAAGAGGACATTGATTTTTTCACAAGCTTTCAATAATATTCTTTAGTCAGTTTTTTCAAAATTATTCTTTTTGTGGATTCTACTTATTACTCATTTATTGAGTGATTAAGTTGAAATGACCTGTAACAAAATAATTACAATTTCCAAAATTGTGGATGATTTGACTATAGTTCATGAAGTTATGTTTGATCTTTATTGCTGATACATGAACTTATCAAGTTCGTACTTATAAATGACTTGTATTTATTATTGTTTTATTAATACAATTTTCACATTTAATCTATCTTCATTAACATTATTTCTTGAAAATATTTTAGCAGAGCTAAAAATTAATTTTGGTTACTTCCCTACATACCGTGATGAATTAAAGAACTTTGCAATTGATTTTTATCACTAGCAGCATGGAATGGGGTAAGGAGAGCAATTCTAATACAACTTTACTATGTTGCCAAATATTTCTGTCCAAACTGCATACTTATCTCCAAAAAAGGGGAAGACATAGATTTGATTTGTTATTTTAGTTTGGAGTGGGGGCTTGATCCATGTGGTAGGTCATGAGGTATGAGGATCAAAAGGACAGAAAAGAAGGATACTTTTGTTTTCACAAGAATTTCTAAATTAAGCTATATTAGGTCTTTAAATTTTAATCTTCTTTAAAGTCAGTCTTAAAATAATGTCTCCAAGGATTCAAATGTTTGATGGAATTCTATATATAGATTGGTCATGAAGGTAAATTTCCAGCATATTTCATCTTATATAATACACCTGTCATATAGTTGGCCAGCAAATCCAACAATGATGGTCTGTTAAGTATAATATATCACCCAGTGCTTCAAGACATGAAGACATCTTTCTCTTTCAAGGAGGCAGCATTAAGTCTCCTTTCACTTGCTTGCAGAACATAACAAGAATTAAGTACATAATTAACACTGGGCTTTACCAGAGTGAACATCTACTACCCAGTATATACCAAAAGATGGAATAAGTTAGAAGTACTTTCATTGTGAGCATTAAGCAAGGGTAAGGTGACGCATCTTGTGAATCCAATAAATCACAAGCAGATGTCATTGAACAAGTACAAGAAAAAGTAGGACACAGAACTGAGAAAATTGGTTGGTCCCAGGTAGTTTGTCAAATTTCTAAAGTAACTATGGCCCAAATGCTCTGACAGGGGACAGAAATTCCAAAAAACTCATCAGTATAGGTATAATCTCCTTACAAAAAAATATCACACCAGATTATTCCCCAAAACAAATTTATGCCTAACATGGTTTAAGATTTCACTAAAACAGATTGCTAATTTCATGAGTTCACCATTCTTTTTCATTTTTACGACACACCACATCCCACCCCTTTCCAAGCACAAACAAAAATTTTACTTGAGTCCTTCAACCACCTCTGAATACACCCCCCACACCCCCAAAAAAAAAAAAAAAAGTTAGCACAAGAGGGACTGTAGATCTGTCAATCCACTGGAATGACTAACTTAATTTCTAGCTCTTTTTGCGTCTCCAGCAGGAAGAGAAAAAGTTGTACCAGAAACTCCAAAAATAACAGTTGCATTGAGCATTAAGGAACTCATATGCAAACAGTTGAAAAATGTAGACTCATTGTGTACTTACCTGTCTATTGCATCCTACAGCAAAACCAAGAGCTGTGCTAAGCAAACCATCAATACCACTAGCTCCCCTATTTCCAGCCACCCGTATCCAGCAATATGGAAATTCTGAGTTCATCATTACATCTGCAACAGCTTCAGTGCAAGTCCAACTACATCCATACATATCTACATCTCGTATCGCCATGCTGTTCCCAACAAAAAGTGCAAAATTGGATGGCAGTGCCTTGGAAAGGATACGTGCCACGTAAGGTTCAGTCAGGGAGTAGTCAGCACAAATTTGAAACGATATCTCCCATGCAACCTAGAAAGCAAAAGGACAATTACAGAGTTACAAATATATGGGGAAAATGAAAACAATTGCAAAAGCACTCCATGCCTCACTGACAAGTTAAAAGCAATATGCATGTGTACACTCCATGATACCAATGATTGAATTAAATGATGAATAACTGATTTAGAATGCAACAACAAGTTTTCAATCAGCTAAGATTGACTAAATCATACTATATGTTTAAGGTCATTTTAATTGCATTTAGAATTTTTAACCGGGCTTCAACTGCCTTTAGCCATACATATTTAATATCCACAACCACATTCTACATATAGTACAAGAAGGGCACCATTGAAACAAATCAAACTGGCAATTGGGAATGAGGATTGGGGGAAATAAAACGCATATCCAAATACCTAAATATAACAAGAGCTTCATAGGTTGAGATCAAATACCATCATATCCAATGCTTGTAAATAGCTGCACCATTTGCTGCTCCTATGAGGAACTCGAATTTTAAGTAAAATATCGGCAAATTGCACAATGTTGCTCTGAATCCTATGTGTTACAGAATGTGAAGGATCATGACGATATGGATGATTGTCAACGATGATATATGAGCATGGAAAACATTCCTCTAGCATTTGAGAAATCCGTTTACTTGTAATCCGACTTCCAATCTGTTCATAATTTAGTAAAAAGGCAGTGAACAAAAAGAAAACATCTGCTGAAGTTCAGTTCATATATTTAGCAGAATCTAGATAATATCCATCTCAATACTTATATTCCTTGCTATGTTATCTTGGAATAGTTCAAACAAACAATATGCTGTTTTTTAAATCCCAGAAACTTTCCTCTCATCCTTTAAAAATAGGAAGCACAGGAAAGAGTAGTTACAATTAATTCAGTTTCCACATATCTAGTCTAACACAGAATGAAGCCATAATTACAAGCAACATGCATTGCTTTAAGTCATATGTCAAAACACTTTCCAACCTTTATGTGTTGCCTCTTCATATTAACCCATAGCAACCTGTCTTATCCACAGAATATTAATTTGTTCCAGTTCAGCTTGGATTGTTTTCTGGTTATACATTTCATTTGTATGATAAAGATTACATTTCCCACTTCTTTGTATAATGTCAATCCTTAACCTTTTCCAACATTACTGGTTGACAATATTACATGGCTCTGTATTACCATTGCCATATTCTAACAATTGCATTCCAGCTGTTTCAAATGCCAACAGAAGTTACTTTCAACTTATATTTAGTAAAAGGAATTCAAAGTGAAGTTATACCTGAATAATTACATCAAACTCTATCCAGTTCTTCACAGACTCTGAGAGCAGAGCATGATCCAAATGATCGAGAAATAAGATATTTTTTTCAGTCTCGGGAAATGAAGCCAATAGTTTCCTCAATCTTAATCCTGACAAAATGTCCGCTACAACTGGCCATTGAAGATGTTTAACCAAGAGAAAAACTGCCCACATCTCATCCTCAGTATGGATTGCACCAACTAGAAGAAGCCCTTTTTTAACACCTTGAATTAGTTCTAGCACTTCTGCCATTTGGGCATGAATATTACTCTTGCATGCATGAGAGTGTTGTAATTGAATATATTCAGTGAATGGTAGAATGCTAGACATCCAAATATCTAAACCCTTCAAACAGCTAGACATCCATTTCTTTGGACTGTTATCCAGTGGCTCCCTAAAAGGGCAGTTGATATGAACCGGGCCATAAGGCGAGGAGGTTGCCCAGTGCACAGCAGAGTCAAGTGTGGTAAGTACCATTTTTGCAGGTACCAGATCAGTGGGTGCTGGAAGACTGAAGAAGAACCTTACAAAAGAGCCAAAATGGTTTACCTAATTACAAATTAAAAATTGCAATTTGTAAGTATGCAAACAAAAATTAAGGATAACATACAAAATATAATTAGTACTACAAGAAGGAAAGCTGCTGCGGTAAAAGAAAAATTAACATCACTTTCGTAGGTTCTAAATTTAGTTAATCGTTTTCTACCTGATTGATTGCTTGGTTTGCACCAGCATCCTGGAGCTCTGGTGGACGGTCTGCAGTAAGTAATAAAACTGGCACAAAATCCTGACTGGCTTCCACAACCTACACATTATCACTATTCCAAATTAAACATATATGATAGGCAAGATGAACATTTGAAGTTTCTTCATATACAGAAAGTAAACAGATTGCCATTATGAATGAAAATGGAACAAAGTTGAATTTAATTCTCACAAACTGGAATTTTCGAAATGAATCCTACTTGGAAGTAGGATGCAGGCTTGCAAAAATAAAAATAACATAGATCTAATATGTAGTTAGACAAATCATTCTATGCCAAGGTCCTAGTGATCATTAAAGGTGTACTGACCTTATTGTGCACCTTGCCATTCATGACCAGTATGTGCAGGATATTTAAAGGATAACATCTTTTGGATATAAAATGGAAAATGATACACGACAACCACTATTGTTGCATGAGCCTCTGAGCTAGGAAGTTTTTAAGTTATCAGAACATTGAGTTCCTTTGTGCCAGCCGTATGGGGAGCAACCACTAAGGGGCAAAGATGGTAATTGATCTACGTACAGTAACTCAAAAATTGAGGCTTATGTCACTGCTCAAACACCATATTGCGAGCTGCCCACTGGAAACCATGCAGGGATCAGAAGACTTGCCTACGAGTTTGGTATTCTTAGCATAATGAGTGGAGATTTTGATTTAGACATCATTTTGATTCTTGCAACTACCATACTTTTGTAAATTCTCATAAATAAAATGTCATTATCCCTTTTTTTAGTCCATGGAGCCTATATATAGACATAATAATATGCATAACCGTAAACTAGGCACGTACCTTAAGGTTAGGGTCAGAATTTCAAACATTAAACATCCATAGCAAGTATATGAAATTATTAAACTGTACATTTATTCACGGTGAATCAAACTCACAGCTGGAAGAAGATTTGAAACTGCAGTGCCTGATGATGTTATGATAACTGCAGGTTTGTGAGATCCTCTTGCATAACCAACGGCATGAAAAGCAAGCGAGCGCTCATCAAAGCAAGCAATACATGTTGTTAGGGGATGAGTGGAAGCAGCAACAGCAAGGGGAGAGGATCTTGAGCCCGGAGCTATACAAAAATACTGAATTAGAGAATTAATCAGAAACTTGTAGCAAAACAGAAATTTAAAAGAAGCTCTATGCTGAAACTTACTGTCAAACCAAGACGAGAACACTCTTCAATTAAAAGTGATGCCCAAACAGCATTGATATTCACTTGATCTCTCAGGGAGTAACCCATTTCACAGGCATGATCCAACTGATAGTCAAAAGAGATACAGCTTGAACAATTATCATCATAATTTGTTTCTTTCAGTCATTTTCAAAAGGTTCTGCTAGCATCAGTAGGTGCCTTAACTGAGTCTCAAACAATGCATATTGGGACATTTGGTTTCTAACAAAATGATTTTGAAATGTTGAAAATTGGGTGATGATGATATGGAATTCTATTTAGGATAATAAACAACCATTGCAAATAGGCCCTTAAGAGCTGTCTGGTGTTTATGACAATATACATTGTTGAATGGTTATTCAAAACTTATATTCTGTTCATGAAAGCAGAAAATATTCAACATACAATGGTAGATTGATAGATTAACCTGATGATATAAAACCTAATTTTCTAATTGCATTACAAACATTTCATTATGATAGGTCCATACCATGTTTCTGGCAATACCAAGGGTTTGAGAAAATCTGAAAGAGAACTGGATAAAAAATGTAGCCGCCCTCTGCAAGAGAATTTAGCAAATAGAAACTTTCAGGTTAAACTATGATTAAAAAAGACCCCAAGCTTCAATAACAGTGCCCATATTACACAGTTACATCAATAAAAATGCTCATATCCATGATGAAAAATTACCAGGAGAGAGGAGATACCAGTTCCATGAAAGCAGAACCAAAATCCCTTCTGCCCAACGAAACTGCATTTGTGCACACCTGCAAAATTTTGTCACTCAATGACAGAACAGAGATGAAGTTGACACATAAATAAGTGAGAATTTCTGACTTCATATTGGAGCATATCATCCTTTCGGGAAAAGCTAGCCAATGCTCATACCACGTAGTATTTACAGACGTCAATACCCCTAGTGCTTGTTATCATGCTTCATTCAATTTGAGAGCTAAACATATGGCTAA
This sequence comes from Swietenia macrophylla, assembly GCA_032401905.1. Taxonomy (NCBI): domain Eukaryota; kingdom Viridiplantae; phylum Streptophyta; class Magnoliopsida; order Sapindales; family Meliaceae; genus Swietenia; species Swietenia macrophylla. The sequence goes on along the minus strand of CP135585.1, from coordinate 4,936,290 downwards.
CTAGAAAAGAAAAAATAATTGGTATTACAAAATGTGTAAAGCACCAAGTACAGTATCCATTCAACAAAGCAAATAATACACACTTAGGCAGACAGCATCACTAAAGCATGGAACGACTGGGTCAAATAAAAAAAAAAAAAAAAGGGAACACTAAAGAGAAGGGGAAAAAATGGAGGAAAACCAGAGGCCTTTTATGTAAAATGCTTGAGGTGAGCATTGAAGCTCTGATCACCATCCTGGAACCATAGTTTGATGGGACCAAAACAGAACAATTTCTCCATAGAATTTTAATAGTAGGAAATCAAGGTCTTAGAATAAAAATGCTCTAGTGGATGCCTTTTTTCATGGAGAATAGAAGGAGGACTTACATAAACAAAATCAATTTCAAGGAGAGAATTGTGTAACATTAAACATAAAAGAGGGTATTTGTGAATTCAGCACAACTTAGTAAGGCAACCAGGTGGCCAGCCGGGTTTTGAAATTTCTAATTTAAGGCTGAACTCAGTCCAATTAGAGTTAATCCTGCCTAGATCTAAGTTCAACCTATTCTCTGGAATAAGCTGGGAATATACATTAAATGATAAACCTCTTATTTCTGTGAACTAGTGACATAAATGCTATAAACAGAAATCACAGATTTATACCATTTGTAGAGTCTTATCCTCCAACATGTTGAATTTTCTGAGAGCAGATCTTATGTTTCTGGAGTTGTATCTCTCTGTAGTGGAACAAAGATGACAACTAGCCTGAAATCAAACAAAAAATAAAATTAAAAAAAGACTATGCTTACAGAAGTAGAAACTCAAAAAGAGAACCATTCTTTCCACAACCCCCTACCCCCCCCCCCCCCCCCCCCCCCCCTCTTTTTTCATTGGATCAGGTTTCTACAAACCTGACTCACTCAGAAGTTGAAATATCTTATGCCACCTTGGCAACGAAGGAGTGACAAATATGAATAATAACACAAAGATGCATATATCTTTATACACATATTAATATCTGATCCAAGACTTATTGAATTATGATGGTTGAACACTAGATAAAAATTAACAGAGGTCTGAACAAAACTTCAGATAGATGGCTGAATAGCAGACAGCTTGAGCGAATAGTGACATCTCATCTTTACACGAGATTAAGTAGGTAGATGATGAGTCATGGTCGAACCTACCTGAGGAAGGAGAGAAGGAAAGATAAAAAGGCTGAAGAATGCAAAGGATTGAATAAAGCTAAATAACTCCATGAGACAAAAATTTATAGAATATCAAGTTGACATTGCAAGCACAAATATAACCAATGATTCACATGATACAAAAGCATTTGATATCATTCAGATAAGAGACTAAGGTCAATATTAAGCTGGTCACAAAAATCACCAAGAGTCAATACAGAATTCACATTGTTATTAGTTGTATTTTTCACTTTTGATTCAAAGAACTGTGTTCAAAATAATTATCTCAAAGAGAATTTATAAATTTCTCAACTCAACATCATTCTACAGGACTTGGCTATTTTACATCCAGTATAATGTTACATCACACAATATGAAGCACAAAACCTATTGCAAAAAACTTGAAACCTCTAACAGAAAAGTTGAGATCCTAAGTTTAAATTGCCAAAAGAAAACTTGAAACATCTAACACAAAACTTGAGATCTTGGATTTATAGCACTGAATCTCCATTATGTGATATATATGGAAGAAAATAAAATGAAAAAAAAATGATAAATAATTACAGCGGCATTATAGGATATAGTAAAATCAAAGTACCTGGCAGAAGGATGACTCGTATGATTGAATGGCCTGTTCAAATGTAAAATGCAGATAATCACTCCATGCCACTGTTGCTGCTAAGATAGAGATATCCTCGTGTTCCTTTAACTCAAGCTGTTGAAACAATGATTTTAATTTTAGAACATGTATAATTGTCGTGCTTCTTTGAGCCAAGCCGAAAAAAGAGTAAAGATTACCCAACCAATCACATATATTTAACAAAAATTAGAGGATGATCATAAGAATCAATAAGAAGACAAGCACTTGAAAGTCTATAAATAGACATGCAGAATATTGCAAGACTACCTGAGGAACAAAGAAGTAAAAAGAACCAGCCTCATGTTTGATGGAAGATGACTCTTCATCGAAATTAATATCCATAAAACCATAAGTTGTTACAGGGATTGGATCATTTGAGAGATATCTGCAGATAGGGTAATGGAAATTCTTTAGTATAAAGTTACATAACTGTGTAGAAATACAGACAAAATTCTGCTAACTGGCATGAATACTAGGAGACAGATAAAAATAAAAAATAAAATAAAAAATGACCAAAAATTTGTTCTTAGTTCTTAACATTAAAAAAGCCATAATTGAGTGTCTCATGACTTTGTATACTAATTTTCTACAGCAAACAACTTATGAAAGTATCATTCACTAGATCAACCTCTTGTCACCCTCTAAGGTGATGCTGTCTCAAAGACTTGGCAGTTAAACCATACCAATAAAATTCAGCTATATTGTCAAGTAAATTTGGAAGAAATTTTGCAATTCAAATGAGTAGCATGACAAACCCTACACCAATGGGAGTCCAGGCCCTAGAATAGAAAACATATTTGAAAGTTTATTTTGAGTTTTGATTTCGTAATCAGGTAACTAATTTTTTATTTTTTATTTTTTTTATTTTTTATTTATATTATTTTTTTACGTTGAAAGTTCAGGTAATTTATTATCTATTTTACTTTTTGACTAATACATTTATAATGTGATACATAACACAGCTACACATAACCAAAGCTCCTTGGCTTTTCATTGAAGGGCTTGCTAGCTCATGTAAGAAAAATTCCCCGAGCCAGTGGCAAAGAATTGTGTGGGCTAGCCTGCATTATAGATTCCGCCCAAAAAGATTTACATTAATTGCAGATGTTGGAAATAATCCCCTAGTAAATTTAATTCCTTTATTTTCTCAATAAATCTTTAAAACATAGAATTTATAACCTATGTTCTTATTTCTAAAACTTAATAAAAAAGATCAAAATAATTTTGATTCACTTTGGCTCTCTCCTTCAAAATCCTTAAATAAAATGCATAACTAGTATGTGCTTTCTAAAGTAGCAGTAAATATCAAAATGCATACAGGCATCAGTTGATACACTCACCATATCAAGAACAATTAAGGCAAAATTTGTTGAAGCACAAATTTTTACCAGAAAGAGACACAAAAATGCAAAAGGGTGAAAAAATTATTAACCTTATCAGATTGCTTGTCTCTCCTGAGGCGTGTGAAGAAGAACGAGTAAAGTGAAGTGCAGTTCCAATCCCAAAAACCCCATGAGTCTGATTCAAATACATTGATTTAGATGTTGGGTTCTCTATCTCGGTAGAAAGAAAAAATATAGGAAACGCTCTCGATGACTCTGGTTGGCAGCTAAACCAATTCAAAGCTTTTGCACTTGGGGGCACAGCAATCTAAAAGTTCAGCAACACATCACTCAGTTAACACAGATAACAAATGCTTCTAGCATATGAATGAATAATTATAGACATTTTCATTTATTATTCTAATTTTCTTTTAAAAATATTGTTTCTTTCCATAAAATTTATATAGCATTTAAGAATTTACCTCAAATACATGTTCAATATATTGCATCAAATTCAACAATAATGTCATCCCACAGCACTAATGTAATAGCTAAGCTTAACCAAATTAAAAGATAAACAATATTCACTGATCCTACACCTCATATAGAAGTCACTTCCAAACCGCCATCAATAATAATAATAGTAGTAGTAGTAGTACAATAGTAATGCGATATTAACATTGTGCAGGGCACTAGAGTGTTCATAGTACACCACCATGTTTCGACACAGTCACAAGATAATGATACAACATTAAAAGTTACAAAGTCTATCACCAGTTAGTACCTGAAATCTTAAAACTCCACTGGAAGACAAAGGTGGGTCCAACTTTAACTTGTCAACGGCCTCCTTAATACTCTCTAGTCCTTGTTCAAGTGTCAATGCTGCAGGTAGAGTACGCGTGATGCAGGTCTCAACCACCAAATCACCTTCTTTACATTCCATTAATTCATTAACATCTATCAATGGTCCATCAAATCTCACTCCACCCACAACCTACCAAACAACAACAAAACAGATAAATAAAAAAAGCATACGCACGCATAAGAAACAAGAAAGCAACGAAAGAAAGAAAACCTTGGAGTTAGATTTGCGGGGAATGTGAGGGGAGTGAAAGTGAAGGAAGCTTGTTCTGTGAAGGAACGTGAGGGGAGGTGATGGTCTTGGGAGGTTAAGTGACTTTTTGAGCAGATGTTTTGCGCTTGACGATGGCGTAGAGAAACTGTTTGTGAAAAGTACGTGAGCTTTCATTGTGAATGCGAACGATAGAGAATTGTTGAGACAGAGAGACGCTGAAGTTGACGATAACAGACCCGGACACTGGAAAGTGTTGAATTACGATTACGAGGTGAATGGATAATGAGCATTACGCAGATGTCCTCTCTCTCTCCATCCGATTCCACCCGCCAGAGGTGTCTGTCGGGCCGATTCGGCCCGTGAACCGTTTCGGATCGGCCTATTAAAAATGGGACCTAATCCGGTTCATGTGAACAGTAATCCGTCAGCCAGACCATGCCGGTTCAACAAAATTTGAACCAAAAGTCCGACTCGCCTGTAATGGACTTGAAACCATTCGGACACCTTTTTTTATGTGAACTAGCGGGCCCAACCGGCCAGTTTCACAATTAAAAAAAAAATGGGGTACAAAATATTGTAAATTGCAATATTTTGCAACAGTCCCTAACTTTTCCTTCTATAAATTTCTATCCCCCAATTCATTTTTTTTTACTTTCTCAATTTTTCTCAATTCAATTTTCTTCATCCTAACACAATTCTTATAATCAATTAATTTTTTCTTATAATTAATTAATTCTTCTTCTTTTAAATCTTAAATATTTACTCTAATTTTTAGTTATTCAAAAATTTTAGTGAAAATAAATTGCAAGTACTGTCGTTTCTTTTTAGTCTAAAGTTAGTAATTGTATTAGTATATTTAATTTCGTATTTAATTTTGTTATTAATTTTAGTTGGTATTTATTTTTGTTATTAATTTTTAAATTATTTTAGTATTTAATTTAGCTACTATTTTTTTTGTTAGTATTTAAGTTTGTTAATTTTAATTAATATTTAATTTTATTTTAATTTTAACTAGTATTTAATTTTGATAATAATTTTTAAAATGGCACACGATTCATCCTAAGCATCATACCACTTTCTTTATGATCTAGATGAATATGTACCTCCATTTAAATAATATAAAAATAGACAAGATGAACAACCTCATAGTATAAATCCCTAACAGAATCTATTACAACTGCAAGTAGTCAGAGTAGGCATCCTAAATATAAAATTTAGTCAATTTTTTTTTTAAAAATATTGAAGTTAATAATATAAGATATAAAATTTATGGTGTAATATATGCATGTAAACAAGGTGATGGTTTAAGTACTTTTAGAAGATATATAGATAAAAAAAATACAAAACATTTCAAAAATTTACGATGATAAGCTCAAATTAAAATAACAAATAGGATATTAAGTGTTAATTTTCATTTTGACCCCATCGAGTTGAGAGATGCAATTTATAAATAGTTAATTTTAGATAATCAACTATTTACGAAAAGTGAATCCCTCCATTTCGTAGAGATGACGCAACAGTATTAATCTACATTTAAAAAAATACCTAAGACAACAGTAATAATGCATGCATTAAAAAAAATTGATAAGATGAAATAAATTTTAGTTACCATTTTTTAATATACTAACTATACATTTTAATTAATATATGACAATTGAAAAAGATGTCAATGATTTATACAAATTTGTGTTACTTGTCATTCGATTGATGACAGTTGGTAGTTAAAAAAAATTACAAGATTTAATTTTTTTGAATTTTCATATAATGCAAAAGCTATTACAAAAGTAATTGTGTTCGTTAAATGGGATTCTAGGATTACAAAAATAATTTTCTACATTTCATTTGCTAATGTATATAATAATAGTGTTATAATTCCTATTCTAAAAAATGTAATAAAACCATTTTTAAAAGGTAAATTCTTTCACAATAAATGTACTTATCATATATTGAATTTATGTATGCCGAATGATTATGAAATAATAAAATCTATAATTAACGTCATTAGAATTATAGTACAGCATTTGAAAATAGCTCTTGTAAGATAACAACAATTTAAAAAATTATACCGTTAACTAGGTAGAACTCTGTCTATGATATGATTAAAAGTGTTTTGCCTTATTAAGTTCTAATAATAAAATTTTGGAATAACAACATGATAGATTATAAAATAACAAACGAATAATTTGAAGTTTCAAATATTATTTCAAGTTTTTTACAAACATTTAAAAAAGTTATCGAACTTTTATCATATCAATATTATCTAATAACGCATTACGTAATTCTAACATTATGTAACGTTACCTATGTTTTTAAAAAATACATGGAACATCCTACATTTGTAGCAGTTATGGTTGAAAAATTTAAAAAGCATTACAATGATATATCTCTTTCATATTGCATTGCATAATATTTAAACCTATGCATCAAAATTTCTAGTTGTGAAATCCTAATAAAACAATTTTATACTTTCTTAAATTTAAATGATTCTAACAATTTATCTTACGAAATTCTAACACGTATTTAGGAATGCAAGGGAAGTTTATCCTTAACTCTTTTAAATATTTATTAATAGCACGAGATTGAGTTTTCAACATATACTTCAACATTTACTGGTCATGAAAACTTTTCGATCTCTTTGTCTATTCCCATAATTTTCAATAGTGGTTGGAATCCGTATGTTATTATCAAAAGACCAAGAACAATGCCATCATTATTTAATGAGCTCTCGTACTACATACTAGGTCCATTAGTTAAAATTGAAGTAAATTTTGACATCCTAAAGTGGTGGAAAAAAATTGCAAAACTAGACTTTCTAATACCATCAGTGTTTATTGTTTTCTTGAAAAGTATATTTAGCTTGTGCAAACAAACGTTGAACTCTCGTAAAAGTAGAATAACCTTACAAATTTTAGATATGTATATATACTTTAAGGATTGGGTCAACGAAGAAAGGAGAAAACAACTACAATACAAATCATCTTTTACGCGACTGATTTTAGTGATGAATGGGATGAGAAAAAGAAAAGAAAGAGAAAGAATGACGATTATAAAGTAATAAAAAATTAAGATTTAGAGCTAAATTTTATAATACTTAATGAGATAAAACTTAATGTCCCTCTCATTATAATGTTTTATTTAATTAATTTTTTTATTTATTATTAGAAAGTATGATTGAATGTAAAAATAAATTATGAGGTAAGGCTAAAACGTTCTTCTCATTGTAATTTTTTATTTAATTAATAAAAAATAATGCCATGAGAGGTAATTTTTTATTTTTATTAATTTAAAAATAATTTTTTAATTTCAATTTAAAAAATCGTATAAATCAAGCCAAACTAACCCGTTAATGAACCATAATTAGTTTATCTCAATTTTAGTCTAGTTTAATGACATAGGCGGATTCAGTTTCAAATTTTTAGACTCATGCCTAGCTCAAACTATATCGTAATAATAATTGGTCTAGTTCAAGTCATGGTTCTATAATTTTTAAACTCGAATTAAACCAGCCTGAACTCGCTAGTTTGTGCCCGTTATTAGACATCATTCTACCCGATGTCGACAGTTATATTGTTAGGCTTAAATTCTTTTCTTAGATCGATGAAAATTTGTAAATAAACCATTCTTGAAATGAAGGTGTACTAAATGGATATAATGGTGCGTTTAAGCATATTTCACCTGACAATATCATGTCAACACGAAAAATAGTAACATGGAGACAGTCTAGCTTATATTATGTTGTATACAAGTAAGTCATACCGAATTATGGGCCATACTCGACATACACCCAGTACACATTTTTCTAATCCTAGACCATGCCCTTAAAATGCCCATAATAATGACCAAAATTATCACTATAAAGCATCATGAATAAGCCATTTCATCTTCTCTATAAGTTTAAACTTTGTTGACAACCATTTGAATCATCCAACCATTTAACAAACTATATAAATTCGTAAATTTCTCTCTAATTCCAAAGAATTTTGCATACAAATTCAACCAAAGCTATGGCAGCATGCATTAAACTTGTAATAATTTATATCTTTTATTTTCTTCTTTTTTATCCTTCACGTTGCCATCCATTACTAAAAAACAATGCTAATCATCAAAAACTAATAGAGGATGTCATGACAAAGCGGCGTAATTGAAGCTCAAGTTCGTTGCCATATGTTCAATTCTGGTTATTAGCATGATCGATGTGTGGTCTTTCACTATTTTTGCGAGTAGTCTTTGCTTTATAATTTTACAAAAATTTGCTTATGATCGTAAAAGCATTTGCTTCTGGCATGATCTTTGCAACTAGGTACATGCACGTAATGCTGAATTCTTTTAATAACTTGAGAACTTTGTGTTTGCCTACATTGAAACCTGAGCTTTAATTTTGATCAATTAACAAAGTTTAACTTGAAAAAAATTCAAATCAAAAGTAAATCAAAACATAAAAACAATAAACACATGAACAAAGACAGTATTATATGGTTCAATAATATGCTTATATCCATGATATCAAACATATTAATCAAGCTTTATTTTACTAAACAAAGATTACAAAAGTGAAGTTAATCTCATAAGCTTTCTATAGGGTACTTCTATGCTTAATTTGGTCAACTATAATAAAAGATTAGCCCCCAAAAAATCCAGCAAAAACCAGCTCATCTTTCTGGTAATCTTAACTGATTTTTAATCCATATCAGTACACTAAATACATCCTAATTGACTTTTGAAGATGCCCCACTTTTTTTACAAATCTCTACTCAAACCGTGCTTGCCCTTTGCCTTCATCATCTAGCCATTATATCTAATGTTTGCCAAGCTTAAACATAAGTTAAACTTAGCTACAGGAAGCAAATTTATTAAAATATCAGCAGGATTCACACTTGTGTGAAATTTTTGAAGCAAAAATGAGCTTTTTGCAAGCTCATTCCTTATAAAGAAATTTTTGACATTTATATACTTAGATCTCTCATGATAGGCTTAGTTCTCAAGCAAAAATATAGTACTTTGGTTATCACATAATAGATTCACTAGTTCAAACCATATCTATAACTTATTAACCACCCTTTTAAGTCATCAACCTTTCTTAACAATCTCAATTAATTTTATAAATTCAGTATCAACTGATGATAAAGTAACAATTGATTATAAGCAGAATTTTCAACTTGCAATGTATTGATTCAAAACAAACAAATAACCAATTGTTGATATCTTTTTATCTAAATCCCCTACAAAATCAGAATTTCAATAACCACACAACTTTCTTGTTATTTGTTTGCACCTTCCATAGATCAAACCATATTTTAAAGTACCATTCCAATACCTGAGTATCAATTTGACAATATGCCAATATTGTTTGTGTATATGGTACATTATTCATATGCAGCTCTTCTTTTTCTGTTGAAAGTCACTGTGTCTAGCTACAAGTTTACAATATTCTATATTAAACTTGTGCAATAATTTTATGACATGCTCTCTCTGATTCATAAACAAAAGATTCTTGTTCTTTTCCCTGAGAATTTCCATGCCAAGTATCTTGTTTGCATTCTCTATATTCTTCCTTTCAAATTCCTTATTAAGCAATACTTTAATTGTCTCTATTTCTTTCCTATATTTACATACTATAAATATGTCATCCATATACAAGAAGAGAAATATAGGTCTATGTTAATTCAAATGATAAAAATAGATACAACTATAATTAAAACTTTTAGAATAATCTTGAGCAATCATAAATTCATCAAATTTCCTATACCATTGTTTAGGAGATTATTTTAAGCCATAAGAGAACTTTTCAAGTAAATACATATAGTATTCTTTTCCTACTTTCACAAACCTCTTAGATTGCTCCATTAGTATATGCTCCTTAAGTATTTCAGAAGAAAGATTATTTTAACATCTAGTTGATCTAATTCCAAGTCCCATGCAGCAACTATTACCAACAATACCGTTATTGAACTATGTTTAACTATAAGTAAGAAGACTTTATTAAAGTCTATCCTATGTCTTTAAGCGAAACCGCTTGTGACCAACCTTACTATGTACTTTATTAAACTAACCCTTAAAAGACCTTCTTTTTTCTTGAAGATTTATTTACAATTGACTTCCTTTCTATCATTTGTTCTTGAAACTAATTTACAAGTTTTATTTTTATGTAAAGATTTTATTTCATTAGCTATTGCCATTTGTCATAACACTTTATTATTTCCATTTATAGCTTCTAAATAAGCCTTAGGCTTATCACCTTTTAACTCTTCAACAAAAGCTATTAAGTCTGTATATGCATACCTATTTGGAGGTTTGATTTGTCTTCTTTCTCTATCTCTTGCTAGCTTATAAATTTTAAGATTTTGCTACTATTTTAAAGTTTAACTCTGATCTTTATACTTCTTTCCAAACTTTTTCTTTACCCTCTTGCTTTTCTACCTTAATGACAATTGTAACTTTCTTAGGTTCTTTAGTTATCTTTTCACATGTCAAAGTTTTCATTGGATATATTATTGCATTCTCATCAAAGACCATATCTCTACTAATAATACACTTAGCAAGATTTATATCTAGACACTAGCCTTTATAGCATTTGACTCCTTTAGATAACTTATGAAAACCCCCTTTAATGGTCTTAGTTCCCTTGACTAATATGTATATATGTAGAACAACTAAAAATTTTAAGATTTTGACAATTTATAAATGAACTTTTCTTGATCAAATAGTATGTTGTATTCACAACTTCTGCTTAAAATGCTTTGTTTAATTTGAAGTTAATCAGTATACATCTTATCTTATCTAGCAAGGTCATGTTCATTCTTTCTACCAAGCCATTTTGTTCAGGTGTGTATCATACAATTTTATGCCTTACAATCTTATTTTCTTTATAAAATTGATCAAATTCATGGCTATAGAACTTTAAACAATTATCAATTCTTAGTCTTTTAATCTTCTTTTCTAATTAATTTTCTATAAGATTTTTTCCTTAAACTTCTCAAACATTTAGTTTTTATATTTGACAACGTATAACTAAACCTTCCTTAAAAAACCATTAATAATTGATAGAAAACATTTGCTACAACTAAGAGACAAAATTTAAGCAAACAATTAATAATTGATAAATCTAAATGTATGTAATCTAAAGTTTCTTTTATGTTATGTTCACATTTACCAAATTTTAATCTTATTGCTTTGCCAAAAATATAAATATCACAGAAATCAAATAACTTTATCTTGTCACTTCTAAGAAGACCTTATCTGTAACGTTCTTTCAAATCTATTTCACTCATATGGCTTAACTGTGCCACAATTTTATCTTATTTGTTTTTATTTTGGATGACCAAGAGACATTACATGTCATAATGGTTCCTTGCAAGATATAAAGCCCATTCATTCTTTTTTTCTTTATTAAAATCATCAATTTCTTACGTACTTTTAAATTCTTATTTTCAATTTTTAAAGGTGTACCCTAAACTATCTAATATTTCTAAGCATATAATATTTCTTTTTAACTCTGAAACATGCCTAACCTGATCAAGGATTTTAATACTGGCATCATACATTTTAAGCTTTATAAACCCTATGCCAATGATAATACATGTATTGTTATACCCTATTAAAATATTTTCCCTATTTAAGACTTTATAGAAATCAAAATTTTGTTTATTTGGACACATATTGAATGAACATCCTAAATTTAATACTCACTGATATGATATTTTGTCATATGTCACAATACTAAGATCTTATACTTTAGACTCTTCATTTAATAAACTATCTATTCTTAATTCTTTCCCTTCTAATGAAACAACAAGCACATCTATATTTTCATATCCTACACTTGAAGAGCTTGAATCTATTGAAACCTTTTTGGATCTAAAGGCTATAATAGCATTTGCAAGTTTTTCATGCTTTTCCTTTTTTTTTTTTTTTTTTTTGTTCTTTCTTTCTTAGCAGTTTCGCATGTAATGCTCTTCTTTCTTATAATAAAAACATTTTTCTTTCTTTATCTTTAATTTAGACCTATCCTCATTTTGTTTCTTGGCAGCCTTATTTGCTCTTTTTCGAGGTAAGAGTCTTTCACTTGTGTTTAAGTCTCTTAATTCATTTGTCTATAATTATTTTAAACTTAAGGCAATTGTCACATCTTCCATTGATAGAGTTTCCCTATTATAGAGTAAAGTATCAACAAAGTGCTCATATGAATCTAGCAAAGACCTCAACAACATTAAAGCCTGATTTTCAACTTTTACTTTGATATTTATTACTTTAAGATCTATAATTATCTTGTTATAACTATTAAAATGTTCTTGATATTTTAGCTTGCATAGAAAATTATAGATATGCCTTTTTTATATAATCTATTGCCAGAAGATTTTGTTATAAACAAACTTTCCAACTTTGGTCATAAGGAAGCAACTATAATATGTTTTAATGCCTCCCTTATAACACTATCACCCAAACTCAAAATAATAGCACTATATGCCATTCTCAACAAGTCTTTCTTTTCTTTTTCACTCAAGGTCAATGAAAGATTCTTTTCACCTTTTAAAGCCTCTTCAAAACCCTAATGAACCAATAGTGTTCGCATTTTTAATCTTTATATATTGAAATTTGAATTTGCATTAGGTTTTCAATGTTGAATTTTGATGAAGCCATTTTTCTTGAAGACTTGACTTTGGTATTAGTTTGTCGTAACTTTGGTTTTAATCTTAATTAATTAATAAAGTTCAACTCAAAAAGAATTCAAATCAAGCATGAATCAAAATGGAAAAACAAACAAACATGTAAGTAAGAACAATATTATATGGTTTGATAGTATGCCTACATCCATAAGTGCAAACATAGTAATTAAGCTTTATTAGACTAAATGAAGATTACATAAATGAAGATTACATAAATGAAGTTGATCTCACAACCGTTCGATAGAGCACTTATATACTTAATTTGGTCAATTATAACAGAAGATATAGCCCTTGAAAAACCTAGCAAAAACTAGCTCATCTTTGCCTTTTTTTTTATAACAGTTTTACTAGCAATATTAACTAAATTTTAATCCATATTAGTATATTAAGCATACCGTAATTAAATTTTAAAGACATCCCACTCTTTACAGCTTAAAAACCTTAGAGAAAGTTTTCATTCACTACTTTTATTGCTATGTTGTCGGGTGTAGCAATATTTATGGTTGATGCATTACCTATGAGTTATTATAAGAAACATTGTTTTAAAATTGTCGTTGAAAGTTAAATAATCTCAAAAAATATTAAGAATGGTTAATTGAGGACTGAGGAAAATCAAGATCATGAAATGGATTCTTAATTATTAAGACATCATGTTGTGGCTCAGATATATATCTTTTTCTTAAAAGTAATTCAAAGATTTAAATGTAATTCCAAATTATGCCATTTGAATAACAAGTAAGATAAACAATTAATGCATACAAGTTCTAGAATCAAGAATTGTAATGCATTCACTAATGATTGGTCTAGCTATCAAAGCCTCTGATAATCCATGCACAATCAAATCAGTCGTTGTTACTCTTTGCTTCCATTAACTCTTTAAAGGAATGGTCTTAGCAAATGCATACTTTAGGTTTGTTCATAACTCTCTTAAACCTTAACTAATTGTCTTTCATTACATATATATCTAGTGTTTATTACATGTAATTTTTGTTTCTGACATTTTATATATATAATCAGGCTGAATATGAAAGAAAGATGAAAGCAATCCTAGTTTTCTTCTTCTCAGTCATAATTCCATTTGGGATTGCACTCGAAATTGGCTGATCAAACACATACAGCTAATTTAACCCTACTGCACTATTGTTGTAGGACTATTACATTTTAGTCAGCAGGGTTACTAAATTATATAGCATTAGTGAATCAATTATCATCTGATTTTATGGGGCCAAAACTACAAGCTAATGTGAAACTTCAATTATGGTCATATGTTGCAGAGTTACTAAGCTCTGAGGGCATGTCATTGATGGCCAAATGGGCTCAAGAGATTCTCATATATACCCAAAACTAGATAATAACAAACAACAAACTATCTTATAAATATTATTTCATGAAGTATAATTAAGATCACATGTTCTAGCTTTATGCAAAAATGGATTGTTTGGCAAGTGAATTATTTTTGGTTTAATCATAAATGATTAATTAATTGCTCAATGTTAGCATGAAGAGAGGTATTAACTGAACATGCATGAATTAATCAAGACTGGCTCTTCCTTCTAATCGTCCTCCCTCTATTCTATTGGCTAACCTCATCATTTATAAGTTCAGCATTCTCATCCAACTTTTATCGATAATAAAATTCTCATTATAAAATCCTCTTATCAATAATGATTTAAATTATTATAGAAATAAATAAATAGGTCTACAATCCCTAATGATGTGAATAAATTATTGTTTATTACAAGAACGAGACAATAGAGCAATCTAAAAAAAGCACAATCACATTTACAATTCATAGTAGAATAATATAAAAGTTTTTTTATTATGTATGTGAGTCGTAAGTAGATATTTACTTCATCTTTTGAATCGAGAAATTCCTACAAATACTATTTTCAGCATATATGATCCACTTCATTGTCTCGTATTAGTTGGTTTCATAATTAATCAACCATTCACTTGGCCGAAATGTTTTTATTTTTTCATAAGAGCAATGAACTTTTGTATGTGTAATTTAATGATAAGCCATCTAATGGGTTTATTTTTTGAGTAGAACCTATTGATGCCAAGCTAATAAAAATAAAATTCTAGACCATATAATTAAAACGCTTTGTAACTATTCATTTGAGGGTGAAATTTCATATTGGCAAAATTTATATGGATACGAATTTTTCTAATCTCATTTATTTTTAGGTTTTAACTAGATTTTCACTTCACATTCATTTACAATATTAGCCATTAAATTTTGATTAAGTTACTTATAAAAACTTAGTTAAAAACAAAAATAAACCAAACTACAAGACGATCTGCATCTAAAATACACACACACACACACACCCCCCCCCCCCCCCCCCCCAGTTGAATAGTAAATATAAAAAGATGCATGGACCAGATTATTAACACCACAACAAAGTGAAAACACGTCACAAGAGTGAAAAGAAAAAAGGAAAAGTCTTTGTAGAATTATTTATGGACAAACTTACTTTTTAATGCGATTATAGTATGTTGTGTGTTTAAATGTATATGTACATATAAATAAGGGTCTTTGTAAAAAAGAAGGAAAAATACAAAAGAAAGTTGTCCCATTCAAAAATGGGGAAAGCAGTAGGGCTAAAGTGTCCCCGGATGCAATCCAAAAAGCACTCATTGCCACCCTAGACCTAAAGCTTATGGCTTTGCCTCTGACGGTTGGCTTTAATTTGCCCGTGAATTACCACTACTTTGTTTGTTCTGAGATGATATTTTATAAAGTGATCAAACAGTTGGGTATATATGCTAGGGCATGCGATTAAATCAGGAGCCAAATTCTTGGGAAAATATATATATTATTGGGTAGCCATTTGGTTTTGGTCAACAAAATAGTATATCTGAAATGATCAATCCAGAGTTCTCCCACAACCCACTATTTTCAACATCATCTAAATTCAAAAGCATGCACTAGAAGTGAACAGCGAAAACTGAAAGTAAAATTAATGGCTATCTCTACTGCTCTCCCAAGGCCACATTCATATTTTCTCACTCGTATCTTGGAGATATCTCATGTTTTGCATGATTCCTTCAACACTGAAGATGTATATGTAAAAAGTTAACATGTTAGAGAATGATTTTGATACATCAAACGTTTTTAAAGAAGCACCTCAGAAATACAATTTTAGTTACAAGTAAATTAAGAACGTGAAGAATATGCATAGCATTATTGTATATGAGTTGTAGTCTTCGAACCATGGTTTAGTTTAGCTAGCCCAGACACTATAGAGAGTTTGAAAGTCGAGTTATACATTGTCCCATGATAAAATTATTTAGCAAATGGAGACACCAAAAAAGCATTGAAATCGATGTGCATACGCTACTTTCTGGGTTAGGTTCAAAGACGAAGATGACAAGTAAAGCATGGCGCATGTTTTACAATAGCAGCACCGTGGATCGCGATGTGTTTTATGTCACTACTGAATTGGCTGGTGCAAATTTAGCAGACGCTTGTGGTTTAGAGCACTTGGAAAGTCCTCTTAATCACTCCCATTGGAATATCATTTACTATTATTATATATGTTTATTACCTCTCAACGTCCATTTGGTTTGGTGAAAAAAGATGTACGCATGTATATATATGGGCATGCCATCACTAGGAAAAGGACCAATGTATTACCAGAGAGCTGTCGATAGTTTAAGTCTTTCAATCAATTGGATTAAATCATTGTGATTGAAATTGACAAAGGAGAGAAGAGGTTGACGTTTTTGTTTGGTACATTCATTAATTTATATACATATCGTATGATATTGGGATTGGGATGGATAAAGATTGATCGCTGTGGCACGTCTACTGGTTGCAAGTTTGGCAACATTTATTGACTTATAGTGTTTTGTACCTGGAAGAAAACGATGGTGACCAATCATCCCACCTCTCGTCACCAAGAGATATCCAATTATGATCAAGCGATTATTAATGGCTCCCGAAGAAACTCTTAGAGTTTCTTAAAACGTCATCTAGCTTGAAGGATTATGAAGATTATGAATTCAAATTAAAAAGAGAAATTAATAGAACAACAAATACTTTTAACATCCACGTTCGATAGTGGATTGGGATCTTAATTTAATAAGCTTAAGTGAGCAAAAACAAACAAGCGTGCTGGTAATTATAAATATTATTGACATTTTAATTATTCAAAAAAAGCACACCCACCTTCGCTATATTGGTAAAGAACAAAGTATATATGTGCTATGGGCCAAATATTTCAAGAAAGTTTCTTAAAAGAAATTAACAATAAGATATACACACACACAATTACAAATTATAAGGTGTGGAGGTGAGCAAATTTAGCAGGAGAAGGTGATATGACGAGCTTATCCAAATTGAGCCAATCACAAAACAAATTATGTGATGACCTAAAGAAAAAATGTGGAAGAAAAGTGAATTGGGTTGTTTGGGTGGGGAGAAAGTGGAGACACTGCGTACAGGTGACAGTACCAAAGATTTAAACCCTAAAAAAATAAAGGTTTGAAAGCAGACGTTTGATGCGGTGGCTGGCCGGTGGCCACACGAATTTTTCAGGAGACTAGTGTTTGGCATAAACCTGAAAATCAAATTCAATTGTCCGATCATTTGATGATTAATATCTAAAGCCAATAGCAGAAATAATCTGTAGTATAAAACATTGATAATTTATCAAAAGATGCTTCGCCAAAGTTACATGTATATATGTATGAATTTATATAGGCATTAATTAATTATGCAAGAACAATGTTCGAGGCTATCTAGTGATATTTGAACTGGTGAGATGAATTGGTGGTGTTATCTTCGATCGATGTCCACACAAAATCATTAATTAGTTTACATGCTTTGTCGTACAACCCATGTACAGAATGGGAGGACATGTTAGCTTCTTTGTACTTGACCGGTGGGAAAACTAGACTGGCTGTGTATCAACTCTATTACTTGACAAAATTAAATAGCCCATCGGAAATTTTTGACGACTGTTTTAGACGCAAAGCTGCCATAGTTGAACTTAGAAATTGTTTATGCTAGCGGCAGTGCATATATATATATATATATATAGAGAGAGAGAGAGAGAGAGAGCTGTTGGTGGTTGTATTTTTTGGGATGAGTTGACAGGTTGTGCAAATGATAAAATCAGTGATGCACACCCACGCACGAACGCACACAAACAACGCACAGCACTGGTGAAAAGAAAATTTTGGACCCACTGTCCACAATCGTATGCTTCAAAAAATTGATGAATTCATGTGTTGTTGCCTTTCGAATTGCGGTTAAATTGCTTGGGCTGTTAAATCAAGTCCCCTTCCGTACCCAGCACTTAGGTCACTCTTCTTCTTTCTCTCTGTGCGCGTTTCTGCATTTTCACTATGGCTGTGTAGCTACATATAGCCTAGGCACTTATGCAAGTATGAAATGGAGATAAAGAACGAAAGCAAAGAAAGAAAGAAAGCATATGTCATATGCAACTTTTTTTTTTTTTGGTTGAATCTCTTTAAATCTTTTGTTGTTTTCTCTAATGGGTAGGACCATAGCTAGCTAGAATAACCTCCACTAAGTTAATGATTAATCAAATCAAAGCATAATATTCATGAGCTGTAAATTAAAATTAAAAAATTTATGTTAATTTGTCTAATCTTTGGCAGAAGAAGAATCCTACATGTACATAGACTCGTGTGTTTGATGCATGCTGGGATTCGATTGGCATATGGTTACTTTTATTCAAGCAAGCTATCACTTGAGAATTTCAAAAGATGGATCCCCTTTTCGCCTTAATCACATGCATTTGTCTTAGCTACTGTTGTTCTACTTCTAGAATTAGGGCAAGAACAATTTTACTTTCTCTTATAAGATTTGGAGATCATGCTACATCTACTGGCCTGTAATAATCATTTCGGAGAGAAAAAAAAGTTAGCAGAAAATTCGATTGCGGTAGTACCAAATTGCAAATGGAATGACTGAATCACTTAGTCAATAATTAGTGGGAAATCTTGAATTTGCCCAGATGCATTTTGCACTTGGAAATTGAAATAATGAAATAGCATTTCATTTGAGTCATTATTCATTGATGACCTCCCCCAAATGGAACATACTAGGGTACCCACATGCCACCATTTCTAGCTAATGCCCTGTCTCAATTATGTGCCTCTTTTTTCCTGCAAAGTTTTACTTTGTGTCATTCACTGTCTTGTAAGACAACTTGTTTTTGGAATCAGTAGATTACGGTTATTAAAGTTGTATAAATTTACTTTTCCATTATTCACATTTTTAGTGGAGGATTGAACCGATTCCTATATTATTTCATGCAATTTAACATTTTTCTCAGTTAATGGGTGAATGAATATTCTTCGAAACAAAAAAACTAACACACTAAAATACACATGCAAACATATTTCCACTGTCAATGTATTGACAACCAACAAATATTCAATAAATTTGTCTTCAATTATTATATTTTCTTGAGATAATGCTCTGGTCTTATGCAGCATCTCTCAGTTTTTGGCTGAACAGTTGACCCCATTACACCAGCAGGCAGGAAAGTTCATGGCTTCAACTCTTTCAATACAAATTAACGAGTAATTAATATCTTAATTAGCATGGTTTCATGGCAACTTTAATGATCCCAAATTCTTATCTAGTCGCCCCAAAGAATTTAGTGGCTGCAGGGAACTTCCGTAGTGGGGAATCACCTAAACTGTGTTCTTGGTTATATATAAAAACTCATCGATACCAAAGGAAAATTAAAAAGATTGTGCTGTGGATAGAATATTTGAACTCCATTAATAAATAATATAAAAATTATAAAATCTTTTGCGTCTGCTAGTTGCTGCCTCTGAGATTTGCCTTTTAACTTTTTTGATCTAATCTTCTATTTAATAATTATATGGAAGTGGGCCTTAATGTGATAAAGATTAGCAACATTAATAATTAATGAATTAATGAATAGATAATCAAGAATGTATATCACTGGTTATACTCAAGGGGTGAGATACTGCCATTATTCTTTGATTTAGATATTAAAGTTATAGACTTGGTAAGGCATGGCATGCATATTGCTCGAATATGCAGTAATTATATATATATATATAGAGAGAGAGAGAGAGAGAGAGAGAGAGGAGAGAGAGAGTTGCCAATTGCTAATTAGTCATTAAGGAATAACAAACTTAATAAACTGTAATACTAATACACTCCGAATAATTCCCTTGATAAAACATTTGTGTACTATTATTGTTATTCTACCACGATCATGATTCTTGAGTTGCCGAATCAATGGCACAAAGATAAAAGAATCATTAGTAATTGTATCGCTAATAAAATATGTGTGTGTGTGTGTGTGTGTGTGTGTGTGTGTGTGTGTGTGTGTGTGTGTGTGTGTGTGGTTGAGGAATAAACATAGAATATTTGTAACTTTACTATTCTTGTTTAACTTCAATACAATAATTAAAACGTTTAATAAACGCTTACTTTTTTTAATGAATAATCTTTACTAATTTCTTTATTTTATAACGTGAACATGTTTTAGCTCGACACATATTTTACTTACATATATTTACTAATTTAAATGAGGTCATGGCTTCTTTTAGCATGCAAGTGCAGTAATTTTTAAGTTTTAATTGTTGTAGATACAAAAATAGTAAAATATTAATTAAAAAATAAATCAAAAATAAATTAATGTTATTAAACACTTTTTTAAGGTTACTTTTAAAATATAGCAGTAGCATAATAATTTCAAAAGAAATTTAAATTTAAATTTTCATATTATGTTTTCAGAGCCAGACGAAGAGAAGATACATGAAAGTCAAAGGCCAATACTTGTGTTACATACATAGAAAAATATTGTATGGTGGTCATTAATTTTCCAAGCAAAAGCTTAATTATACAGTAAAAGCACTTTTAAAATCAAAGGTAATATAGGAGGAAGCATGGCAGCCAAGTAAAATAACACTAATAATAAATAATAATAATCACAAGGTCAGAATTAAAGGAATCTGCATAGATGTATCTTGTTATTAATTAGCCCCGTTTAATAACAGAATTAGACAAATGAGACGGCTGGTTTTAGGTATTTGATGTTAACCCATTTGTTTGCACAATTGCATTCTCATGGGGAGGGGGGGGTCCCCTTTTTAAGTGCTTAATGACTCATCATAATTATATTAATAATGTTGTTTATCATGGAAACTAATTAAGTTTTTGTTTAAATAATATTCACCTTTTAAACTGCACTCCATTGCGTCATCTGTCACATTTGAAGTTTTAATATGCTTCTGAAATTTCCAAGCCTCCATAGGAAAAAATTTCTACACGGGGATTGACTTGAACACCAATTCTAATTGGCCTTCTCTTTTTCTTCTTCTAAAACCTTCCTTGTTTACATTATGACAAACCCACATCATCAATACGTCAACCTCGTACATACATAGATACATACATCCATCCATCCATACATATTCTCTAATTGTATCTAATTTTGAATGATTACCCAAATTTAAAATTTTTGTATTGTTTCAAAATTTTTGTTATGAATTTTAAATTTTTAGTTAATCTTTTCAATTCTTACGTTTTCATATTTCGGATTGTTTTATTGACTGTTTTAAATTCTATATTAATCATGTTAAGTTATCTATTTATATTTCAAATTTTGTATTAACAAATATAAAATAAATTAAATGTATATTAACAACTCCCTTTCTATAAATGCATGTTAATGCATAAAAGCATACCTAAGACATACACTCAACACGTGTCGCGATCCCGGATGATGTTGATTGATGAGAACATCATCCATTGCTTTAAAGAACGTTATACAAAGCATAAGAAATAATGGGTAGGATAGGTACATTTCAATGCATAACACACATACATAAGAGAGACAATATTGTTAGTGGCATTCCCCACATAATTGTTTGTTTTCAATCAGCTGCTTGTGTTAGCTCATGGGATGTAAGCTCCTGACACTGTTACTCCTCAATTTGTTGCTGAAACTGGCCCACTTCATTAGCCTTTTGCATTCTATAAAATCCCTTCATTGCTCAACCTGTCCTTCCCTGCCTTCTCAAGTCTCAGCAATTTCTCTTCAAACAAAACCTTAGAAGCATATCATTGCTTTAAAAGAAATTTAGCCATGAGTCCAGGTGAGATCACAGGAATCCAGTACTATCTAGCACCAGACAACCCAGTTCCACTACCGGCAAATTTTGCCACGATGCATGCCAACATACCAAACTACCACCTCAACAGGCTTTTGAGCAACTTACCAAATTCTCTTATCCCTCCACCGGCCCATGAATTCATGACTGCTCAGTCCTCAAGTCTCAGCAATAACTCAACTTCTGATGAATCTGAGGAACAACAACTCAGAATCATCGATGAAAGGAAGCAGCGGAGAATGATCTCTAACAGAGAATCTGCTCGCAGGTCTAGGATGCGCAAACAGAAGCATCTGGATGAGCTTTGGTCACAAGTGGTAAGACTTCGAACTGAAAATCACAAGCTAATAGACAAACTGAATCATGTATCAGACTGCCATGATCGTATTCTCCAAGAGAATGCAAGGCTCAAAGAAGAAGCTTCTGATCTTCGCCAAATGCTGACTGAACTTCAGATCAGCAGTCCTTTCACTAATGCTGCTTTGAGAGATCTGGAAGAGGTCCCGTGTAACACAGCGCATCTCAGCGCTGAATCCACAAGCCAATCTATTACAAATTCGGTAGACTTGCTTCATTGAGATATGGGCTATTTTTAGTAATAACTACTGTTTTCTTTAAGTTTGCTGCAAGTGGTTGTTAACCAGGCTTTGCCTTTTCTCTTCAGATCAAGTATGAGGTGAGAAGCAGACCATGCAATAAGAACTTTTAACTGTTTCATTTCAACTAAGCTTGATTATTATCACACATGAATGTGATATAATCCCACTAAAATATAAAAAAGATCTTGTCGCCGCATATACATTGGACAGGTAGAGCAAAATATGTGAAAATGATATCTGAAAATGGTCCATTAGAGACAAATCAAAGAATCAATAATGACTATCTGTTATTGATTTTCACAACCCCACCAACTCTGACTATAGATTTCCACCTGAAATAAGGATCAGACAGAGAACAGAGAAAACTAAAAATAAAATAAAATAAAGAGCGATGGGAGAGAGAGGCACACTAAAAATTTGTTACTTGTATAAAATTTATTTATTCAACTGCTACAAGAGGAAATTAAATTTTTGAAGGTAAGGAGAATAAGAAGAAGAATTAGAAGAGGTGAGCACCAAATGGAGGCCCCATATATAGTCCGGTGTTGGCCACAAAACAATGACAGGGGAAAGAGTACAAGTGCTGGTGGGGTTGCTGGTGGTAGTGGCTCATCATACAAATAACTACTATAACAAGCAAAACATTTCAAAAGCTTACCCACTGAAAAACCCAAATACTGTTCTTAGCTTTTTGTGAGGACATCAATGCCTGCCTAGCTTGGTTCAGCTAAGCCAAGCCTGCATTGTTGTCGCCAATTAGGATGGCGTCACGCTTCAAGTGTTAGCTTGAAAAGTACCCTTCTTTTACTATGTATGCCCATTTGCAAACTTCATTAAGAGATCTTTGCATTTAAAAGATTGAATTACTGTCTGCAGAATTAATTCCTGCAACAGCCAATCTTTTTTTTTTTTCTTATTAGATATATTAAAAGTACTACTTAGTAGTAATACATATATTAATCCATCTGGACAAGACATCTAACAACATGATTATAATGTTGATATGTAGAGATCATTCACTTTAAAGAAAATTCTATTCTCTGGAATATTTGTTTCACCCCCATCGAGGAATATGCTCTTATCGAATATTAATATGCAGCTACAACACCATATGTCCACAGTCTGTTTAGATAACTCAGTTTACAATATACATCTCCAGCTCTTCAGCTCTATTATTCAGTAAAGTTAACAATGCATTAACTTTTCATTTCTAAAAAAGTAAAGCTTTGGTGAGGGTTAAAATAATCGGGGAATACAATGAAAATTGATGACTTGATTAGATTAAGCGGTAGATCTGCATATTTTTTTTTAGCGTTTGGAGGTGCAAAGCAAATCTCTGTATTTCAGACTAAGAATTATACCCGGAACCAAAGGTTAATAACAAAGATGATGGCTTATTTCCTAGAAGAAAGCTAACACCAAATGGCAACAATACCATATAACTGCCAAGTATGTGCTTATACACATCTACTCAATTTACAGAGAAACTAATATTGATGTCAAATCAGCATACAATTGCCCAAAATTACTCAGCAGAGCAGCTTCTTAACTTTGATAGACATTTGTTTTATCAATTTCCATTAGCATATTTCACTTATTCAACTTTAGTTAGAGTTGTTATAAAGAAACATAACTATCTATGCAAGCTAGGAGAGTAAATTACAGAAAGAAACATCAAAAATCTGCAACAAACTTGCTGGACAATACGAGCAGAAACACAAGTGAAATTACGGCAGTCACATGGACACCTTAAAAGCCCACTCTCGTAAAAGTTGGAAAAGGATGAAAAAAACGATTATCACATTACCTTCCAATATATATCGGCAACAAGAAGCGCAGGTGCAAAATTGGAGATGAACTAGCTGATGACACCTTGCATCCAATTTTTAATTGAATCTAAATCTTGGAAGGAGCAGATTGGGCCCTTGGTGATGAGGTCGGAGCCCCAGAATGCCTGCAGGCCCCCAATTCCTGTTGAATTTGTACCTCGACCTAATAAACAAAGGACTGAAACAAATTATCTTGGGTTGCAGTCACTGTTTTATGCACACATACCATGAATTCATATTCTCTTCGCTGATTCTAATAACAAGGCAAATTTCTTTTGAATATATAGATGTTCCCCGTTTTTGCTTCCTCTTCATATTCTCATAACAAGAGTTAAATTTCGTGGGTTGGCTTGGCTAAACTGGTATCATCAAATGCGCATAACCATTGTTGCTTTAATGTTCGATTACCCACATTAGGCAGAATAATACATGTACACAACATGGTATTATCAAATCACTTGATTCATTCTTTAACCAAAACAAAGTTATTAATTTCTACAATTGATGGATATTGCAAAATTCATACTAATTAATTAATTGTAAGAGAAAGTATAACAAAGAAAGTCAAGGTTCATTAATGTCTTGTGTGTAGATGTAGTCTGTGTGAGCAACCGAGGACTTCGTCAGCAAACACTCGTCACTTCCCAGCCCTGAGCAGTCATCACTGTCGATACTTGAAACCTCCTAAACCAAAATACATCAATAAATAAAACATTTGCATGACAACCAAGAAAGAAAACAACAACATTGATATTAATAGAAAGTAAACTCACGGGTGCTGATACTGTAGGATTGGAAGAAAATGGCGCATCTAAAGGGCTAGATTCTTGCCCAGAAATGCTTGAAATCAGTCTGCTTTCAGTAGTTGAAAGTAGAAGTAAAACAAGAAGGAAGAAACTGACACTCTTTAACATTTTTCAACTCCTAAAACTTAGGGTATATGAAACTGAAAGGACAAGTATAAGAAACAGAAAGGAAACAGGAAGGCGTGAGGCCACATTTATATATATATATATATATATATATAAAGAGATGAGATACATTAAGACGGTTGACGTTAAATAATAATGGTATTCAGAAATGAGCTGTAGGGGGAGTTTGCTCTGGGAGAATAGGTATTAAAGAATCCATGAATGAGCATTGAAATCGAGCAAATTAAAAGTCAAAACGTTACAAAATAATTATTTGGTTAAATGCCAATGCTATGTTCCCTTCCTGGGAAGCATCTTCATTTACGGACAGCATTGAGTTTTAATTTCTTCGTCGATGATCGATGCATGCATGCATGCATGCCATTGTGTAATCTTATTAACGGGATTGAAATAAATTCTAGTTTAAGTTTTACTAAACGTACATTCAAAAAAAATACTCTAATATCAATCTAACATAATTCAATAGACCCAAGTCCAAGTTTAAATAGTGGTGATAAACATGCAGTGCCCGTTCGTGAAATTCAAGTTTATTTATGCTTTCTATTATTTATTGTATTTGTTGTCCCTTTTCAATTTTTAAAAATTTAACTTATAAATTCATTAAATTTGTTATTCTTCGTGAATTTACTGTCGAAATTTATTTTATAAAAAATTTAATAATAATAGTAAATAATGTCATTTATTTTAAAATTTTTTTAAAAAATAATACTACATAAAAAAACATATGACCCGACTCTTTTACGTAACAATATATCAACTAAGTATATAATATTACTCTATGTTAAAATATTTTTGAAGAGAGAAGAGGCTAAAAGCAGAAAACAAAGAAGAAATCTTTTACGCAGAGGAAGGAACATGATAGATGTTTCGATTAATTGCATGGCACCGACACAAACCAAAAGATTTTTAGGTAAATTAATACCAAATGCCAACTATGAATCAACGGATCATAATTAATATTATCAACGAACGAAACAAAACAAAACAAAACATCGTTTTAAAGATGGTGCCACACTTTGGTAACTTTTATGTTATCTAGTTTTTAATTTTGACTAAATGTGTATGATTCGGAATGTGGAGTTGACCATTGGGAAATCAACTCCCCTAGTGCCTACGATTCCAGACATCACCAAACTAGTTAATATGAAAGATAATTTTCATGTTTTTTTATAGTAAGTAAAGTTATTCAACTCGTAATAATTATCTAAGCAGCACTTTGTTTCCCCTCTAACATAATTAATGTAAGATTACATTATATTTGTAACATATTTATATATATATATATATATATATATATATTAATTATGCACATGTATTGGTAATTGCAACACTATCCTGAAATTAACTAATAATTGAGATCAAAAATGTATGCAAAGAAGATCTCTTATATTCAAGTTGCATTAGAGATATACGTAATACTGTTCTAACATTAATGATCTGCTGCTCTAACATGAATGTTCTGATTATAAAATTCAGTTTTCCCCTGCATCTCATATAAATATATGCAATTTCTAAGTAACATTCAAGATATGTGCAATACTACTATGATGATTTGTTCTAATACGAATGAATGATTTGGTAATAAAAATCTGTTTTCTCCTACCTCTCGTATAAATATATGTAATTTTGAAATTGTTAAAATTTAATTATAAATAAAAAAATTTGATTGAATCATAATTTTATGAATAACCATATTTAAATTATGTTACGTTATTTACATATTTATTTCGTGAGAGTCGTGATTAAAATTATTTAATATTAATAGTAAATAAATATTAAAGAGATGCTGCACTACCAACGTGAAAGAAATTTTCACAAGTAGCGAGTTTATGTACTCTCTTTCTTAAAAATATTTATAAAAAAAAATGAAAAAAATGAACATGCTGCCCATTTTGCCGTCATTATTTATTTCGGTTGTGTAAGAATAATGCATTAAGCACCGCTTATAGACGTTCAAAATGGTCTATAAGACTAGAAATACAGTTTTGTTCTGTTACTGGAATAGCGCCAAAACTAGAATTAAGATTTTTTTTCTTCAGTTGTATCTTTCTTTCTTTCTCTTATCCGAACCATGTACATTATCCACTGTCTGTGAAATCTATCCCCCATAGCTACGCAGATATTTTGTTGGTGTAACAATGGCGTCTTCACCTACTCCAATCTCTGCAATTTCTTTCACCAACCCAACATTGCCCAGAAGGGCATCTTTTTCACCTTCCATTTCAATCCCAATAGCCATGGCTAAGGAAATTTACTTTAACCATGATGGTTCTGCGACAAAGAAACTACAGGTTGCACTTCGAATTAGACCCACCCCCCCCCCCCCCCCCCCCTCTGTTCGTTGTTTTTTGCTAACAATTTAAAATATGTGCATGGTTGTTGCAGGCTGGGGTGGACTTGGTGGCAGATCTAGTAGGAGTGACTTTGGGTCCAAAGGGAAGGAATGTGGTGTTGCAGAACAAGTATGGACCCCCCAAGATTGTTAATGATGGAGAAACTGTCCTCAAACAGGTATTCTAATTTCATTGGCATTTTAATTTTTTTCCCCTTTTTGTGTTTGTTATGTTTTGGTGTTTGATTATGCATCTTAATAGCATTTAAGTGTTTTGATTATCAGAATCATAAATTTTGTAGCATTTAAATTTAGCATTGAAAACAAAATTTTACGGCGGTTATCTGCATCTTAGAATTCATATACAGCATATACCTTTTGTGCTTTGTTATTTGGGTTTATGATATACGAGCTGGAAAATTTGAGGAAATGCTTATAAACATTTATAGCGGGGTGGTTGTCGTGAGAAATGTTTTTTACTGTTTCTGTTAGAAACTGTATGAGAGTAGATGACAAGTTTTATTTGATTAGCTTAAGATCAGATCCAATACTAATTCTTCCATTCGACTTACATGGTTTTTAATCTGCTTATTAGGGGGAAATCGCTCCTTAACAATTTAACATCTGTGATTATTTGCTTCTCCTTAGATTGAACTGGAGGACTCTTTGGAGAATGTCGGAGTTAAATTGGTGAGACAAGCTGGTGCCAGAACAAATGACCTTGCTGGTGATGGTTGCACTACATCTATAGTTCTTGCTCAGGGTTTAATTGCTGAAGGTGTGAAGGTATGAACTGGATGGTGTAATTCAAGCAAACATTCATTTCTCACTTGAAAATAAATTTTCTTGATGGGTGAAAAAATAACATATCAAATTCATTATACACCATACTTGTCACTGATCTCCAGATTATAAAGTTAATGAAGGCGTGTTGTTACCTATTAATGTTTTATTTAAACTTTAAATGCATTTCCTATCTGAGTCTTGAAAATTTTTTCATCTCAAACTATGCCAACTTTGTGTATTGAAAGTTGTGCTTTCTTTAAGGTGACTGCAGCTGGCATGAACCCTGTTCAGGTTGCTCGTGGAATAGAGAAGACTTCAAAAGCCCTTGTTTCTGAACTCAAATTGATGTCAAGAGAGGTACGTAAGTTGATTTCTTTTTTAAACTTGGCTCTGAATATTTGAGATTAAAAAGAGTTGTAAATATGGTTAAAAAAAACATGTTGAACAAAGTATAAAGCTATTTATCTAACTGTATGGAATAAATATGAGCAATTGTATTCTTTCTCAAATAACTGCTTAATGAATAGAGTTTTGCAGGTTGAGGATCATGAGCTAGCAGATGTTGCAGCAGTTAGTGCAGGTAATGATTACACTGTGGGAAAAATGATATCCAATGCTCTACAACAAGTGGGAAGGAAGGGTGTAGTCACAATTGAAAAAGGGAAGTGCACTGAAAACAGTCTGCAAGTAGTAGAAGGAATGCAATTTGATCGTGGATATTTATCCCCTTACTTTGTAACTGATCGGCAGAAGATGACCGTAGAGTTCCATGACTGCAAGGTATGAATGGGTAGGTTTTAGATAGTATGTCATGTTTTTCTGTAGAGTAATTAGATGGTGTGGAATTCATTGATTGCAGTTGCTTTTGGTTGACAAAAAAATCACAAATCCAAAGGAGATGTTTAAGATATTGGACAATGCAGTTAAAGAGAAGCATCCAATTGTGATAGTTGCAGAAGGGATTGACCAGCAAGCTTTGGCTCCAGTAATTAGGAACAAGCTAAGAGGAGTGCTGAAAGCAGCAGCCATCAAGGCTCCTGCCTTCGGTGAGCGCAAGAGCCACTACTTAGATGACATTGCAATCCTGACCGGAGGTAGTGAATTAGATACCCTAATTTAGATGTATATTTTTTAACGATGCTTGCCAATTCTAATCCATGGTTTTATTAATAGCACATACGTATCAGATTATCAATACAACGGCCAGAGTATCTCTATTTCTCCTTTGATTGGAAAAAAACTTTTTGAACTTATCAGATCTTTCTGTCTCATTGACATGTACAAGTTGGCAAGGGAGCCATTAAAAGCACGGCATGTAAAATAATCGAATATTGTTTTGACTTTGTTTGAGTTTTGAGAAATGAGTTCATCTTCTAGAACGGAATGATGTCCCAAATAGACTGTAACTGACGTACTGGTTTTTTTATCTAATGATGGTCAAATGATGGGAAGGTAGTTATAAGAAGAAAGTGTATGAAAAACTTCCTTTCATTGATTCTAATTCTTCAAGCAATGGTATTTTTTATTTTGTCTTTTCAATCTCCTAATTCCATATTACTTCTTCTCTATTACACAGCTACATTTTTCTACGTTCTCTATTTTCCATATCTTTTGTAGGCACAGTGATCAGAGATGAGATGGGGCTGTCACTAGAAAAGGCTGGAAAAGAGGTACTGGGCACTGCTATTAAGGTGGTGGTAACTAAGGATTCTACACTAATAGTAACTGATGGGAGCACTCGAGCAGCTGTTGAGAAGAGAGTTTCCGAAATCCAGAGCCTTTCTGAGGTGCTTCTAACTTCCTAAATCTAGGCTGTGCTAGTTCATTTGCTTTATGAAGTTTGGTTGCAGCGCAAGTTGCAATAGTAAACATAAGCCCAAAAATGAAATCATCCATAAACTGAGACATATTGGCAAGTAGTTTATAGCTTGAACAGCACCAAAATCCCAAAGAAGCTGGTAAAGTTATCATGTATTGGTTACCAGTTGCATTTTCCAAACAGGAAAAAGAAAATGTGACATGAACCTACTTATATTTCCATCTGTCTCCCCATATCTGAAAAGAACTTCTATATTTCAAACAACAGAATATTCCCAAATAAAATAGGTCTTGGATTCGAACTTTGGGTTACTCTTCTCTGTTGAGGAAAGTGAAGGAAATGTCAAGCTTTAATTTGCCCTAAAAATGAACAATATATTGAATGTATACGTAATTTCATACATTAGCTAGGTAGAAGTAGATCTGCTAAAAACTGAAGAAATAAATGGATGGTTGGTTTTCTGTCAGATATCAACATAATAACTAACTCTTGTTTTGCAGAACACTGTTGAAAGATTCCAAAAAAAGATACTGGATGAAAGAATAGCTAGGTTATCTGGAGGGATAGCTATTCTTCAGGTGCACTGATATAAATAGTTGGTAACTTAAAACTTCAATATGTTGAGACATTGTCTTCCTTTAATATATTTCATTTCATCCATTTGAAATGTAGGTAGGAGCACAGACAGCAGTAGAGTTGAAGGATAAACAACTCAGGATCGAAGATGCTCTTAATGCTACTAAGGTAACCGTGTGCGTAGTGTGATCTGTCATGCATTTTGATTTGAAATTATTTCTAATAAACTTCTAATTTGAAATGCAGGCAGCAATTGAAGAAGGTGTTGTAGTTGGTGGTGGCTGTAGCCTCTTGAGGCTGTCTACAAAGGTGGATGGAATCAAAGAGGATCTGGAAAATGAGGAACAAAAGGTACCATTCTTCTTGTAATCTTTTTTTGCCTATCTAAATCTACATACAATTAGCACCAGTGAAACTGTTTGATTAATTAATCTAAAACCTAAAATCTTTTTTGTCACTTAGACATATAGATTCTGCTATGCATTCAAAAGTTGTGATTATTCGTCCATAATTAAGTGGTGATATTATTTTATTTTATTTCATTTCTTTTCTGAATCAGTTACATGTATGTTCTTTCGCTTATTGATCCAATTATGACTTCATTTCAATGATGTCAATGCAGATTGGAGCTGAGATCTTTAAGAGAGCCTTAAGCTATCCCACAAGATTAATAGCCAAAAATGCAGGCGTTAATGGCAATATTGTTGTCGAGAAGGTTTCAGCACATAAATGCACCATATTTCTTCAAGTTCATTTGGTTTCTTTTCTCAATTTAGGAGAATTTGAATGCACCAAGATGCTCTGTTGAGACCTGTTACATTTTGCAGGTCCTGTCTACTGATGATACAAGATATGGTTACAATGCTGCGAGAAACCACTATGAAGATCTAATGGCAGCAGGAATTATTGACCCAACTAAGGTATCAGCAACATGATGGTTTACAGATAAAATAAATCCTATAGCTAGCCTTGATACATAATCATGCAGGGGTTGGGCAGAAATTCCAGTCCACTAATATATGTACCATTGAAGTGCTTCAATGTCACATGAAATATAAGTATGTGTGCGCATATCTATATTTTGAGCGAGAATCAGCAAAAGTATCACTAGAGTGATTGGCTTTAGCTTCATAAATATTCATTGAGAATTATAAAAAGCAAAATGGGGCCTTCTCCAAAATCTTATTAGACTTATACTCACAAATGTCAATAGGCTACATAATGAATGCACTTATATACATTTTTTAAATTTAACATAAATAATTCTTATTTCTCATTTGATGCTGGAGCAGGTAGTTAGATGTTGTTTGGAGCATGCAGCATCTGTGGCCAAGACTTTCCTGACATCTGATGCTGTTGTTGTCGACATTAAGGAATCAGAGCCTGTGCCAAGGAGAAAACGCATTCCAAGCTCAGCTGATTCTCGCTTTTCTAAACAAATGCCTCCCACTTTTGATCAACAAAGGAGACAACCAATGCCAACTTCCGCTAACTCTCTCTTTTCCAAAACAAATGTTGCCCACTAGTAGACCAAGGAAGCGCTCACAGTCAGTTCTTGATCCTGCCACAAAGTTACTACATCAACATCCCAGATAAGTTACGTTGAAATCCAATTTTCAATCAGTCCGGCATCGAATCAGCTTAGTGGCTTGAGTGGCAATGGCATTATAACTCTGGCTAATCCCTTCATTCATAACGTGGAGAATTCATTGAGAGATGCATAGATTATGCAACTTTTGTTCATAAAATGGCCTGGAATCAGTGGATGATCAATGCCAAACTTGCCTGTATAGCTGTTCTGGATTCAGCTTCTGCTACAAGTGGACTTTTTCATTAATGAAATAAGCAATTTGCCATCGGATTTGCATTGGAGATAGAAGCCTAGTCTCGAAGGGATAATGCTGCAAAAATCTGGCTTAAATCTCTTCTGAAAGAGTAATGTATAAAACATGTAAAGATTATAACTATTTAGCTGATAATTATTAAGGATGGATTTTCATCAATAGTGGAGACACAGCCACGAAGGACTTGGGGAGAAATTTTTTTTCTCATAACATTACTAAAGCATATGTATTCATCTATAAACAATGAAGTGCCAGACCAATATGACTGAGTATATAACACTTACTGTATTCCTGCTGCGCAAATTTCCAATTTTCATTACTTTAATCAATGTTTGCAAATTGCAAGTATCCAATAGAAAAAAGTAAAGAGGAAAAGAAAGGAACTTTCCTTTTTAAATGTCCTACTGGCATCATCATAACTCCAAGGCAAGAGTCTGTTGTCTGTGACACGACCAAACATATTGAAATGTCTATGTAATATGTAATAGTCTTGCCTTAGAAGATTTATCAACAACTGAAAGGGTTGTTCATCAAAGGGGGTTTATTTTAACTGATTCACCCGTGGATCTTGACGAGAAAAGTGAATCGATGGTTCCGTCGTACCATTTTTATATTCTTCCCAGAGGGTTTTGCAAAGAATTTGATTGTCTTCACAGAAGTATATTGCATTAATTTAACCAAGTGAAAGGTTTTACTTGAAATATTGTGACATTGAAATTAACTCATTAGATATCAAATATCAGTGAAAAAGTGAGTCTTTATCACTAAAAACTAGTGTTTGTCAAATATTTTAAGTGTATGCAGTCCAAAAGTAAGTCCAAATAAGGTAAAGGTAACAAACATCTCTTGGAAGCTGAGGTAAGTTTGGTATCATAAATTTAAATTGTTCTGATCATGACAAAGGGAAAGAGAGTCATCACCTTGCATCAATTTGATACTTGCCCGAGGAAAGCAGAGCCAGTGAAGATAAGCCTGAGCAAGTATACAAGAAGGGGATAAAAGTTACAGGAAAACTGGAGAGGTGTGCCATTTGCTTCAATTTATGTCATCCAAATAGAACTAACAGAATGATGACGGCCTCATTGATTGATATTGATAATGTTGTACAGGTTTCATTGGAATCATCAACTCCATAATTGAATTTCCCAATAGTATATATATATCTTTTTGTCACTCATTTGAAACTTTGCTGTGCATTATCATATAAAATATGTAAAGCTGATGTTCATGTAATCTACAGAAACTACAAACCCTGGGAAATGTGAAATTCTGAATTAATTTTTGGTCGAGGGAATCAAAATACCATATTTCATTATACATATTTTGCATATTGGGTGCTCTTAGTATTATTAATACTATTTTAAATAACTAATTAATATTTATTCAAGCACATAATTATAGGTTTCGTTTTCTACTTCACATTGATTATTTATTTTAAAAAAAATGTTAATGATATGAACCGTCAAATATCATTCTCCTATCATTCTCTAATCTGCACTGAGCCAAGGTCTAGGCCCAGGCCCAGCCATGGTGGGAAGCGGTAACGGCCATCTTTAACTGTTCTGCAACTTTACTGTTTACCTCCATCTTCATCACTTCTGCTTTCTCTTCGTGATTCTCTGTCTTTGTATTTAGTTTAAAGAAGCCTCGTCTCCTATTACAAGCTTCAGCAGAAATCTTAAGCCCAAAAAACCCAGCCCAAATTTTCTGTCTTTTATTTTTAGTTTGAATTCTTGAATCACATTGACGGGGATTATAAAGCAAAATGTCGCTATTTTTGGGATTAAGTCTGCAGTGCATATTGGATTTCACGGTGGCGGGGATTTCTTTGGTGATTGGTTTCGGTATTTTCGCTTTCATCGCTTGCATTCTCTGCTCTGCTGCTTTCTTGCACAACGCCAAGGTCGTTTGTTGATCCGTTGTTCGAGGTGTTGCTCTAATTCTCTCTCACTCTTTACAAATTCAACTATATCGACATAATGTTCAATGATCATTGGGTTGATTAGCATATGGATTTTCTTTTGGGTCTTAGGGTGCGTTTGTTTCGTTTTATTGGACTGAGGCTGTATAAAAAAAATTTTTACAGCGTTTCTCTGCTAAATTCCTCCACGCTGTACTGTACAATTTTAGTAAATTTTGTGTGGTGAACCCGCGTCCCTGCATAGCCTGACACCTACAAAATTTTGAGAACGCTAAGGCTTTCTCTTTTAGCACACCTAGCTCAGCCGCCAACGCACAGCCATTGCATCCATCTTCGTCCAAACAGTAAAGTTAACCCAACCAGTGCATCCATCCAGCTACCGCTATAGATATCTCAGCGACTGCAGCCATCGCACCTTCTCATCCATCCAGCTGCCGGTAAAAGTACTGATTGGCATTCTTGTTCGGCCGGCCATCATCGATTTGCTATTTTTCCAGGTTTTTCATTCTCATTTCTTCTTATTTTAGAGCTTTATTAGGGAGTTCCATTATATTTAGTGAGTATTGGTTGTGTGCTTGATTTGGTGGTGATGATTGATTGGATTATTGGTTTGTGGTATGTTAGTTTTGAGTTGGGAGATAAATGGGTGGAGATGCACAGAAGGTGTTTGAAGAAATAACTGAAAGAACTTATTATCATCTCATCTTGCGTTTAAGTTTAGAAACAATAGACTTATCTGAACCTCTCCCATCATATACTGCTTTTGTAGCAAGCTCCTTCCACTGCATTGCCTTCTTCTTTATCCCCCGTCCTCTCTTTCTATAAGCGCAATTCCCCTTATGCATCTGTGAATTTCTTCTGCAGTAGGAACACCAACCCCAT
Source organism: Swietenia macrophylla (assembly GCA_032401905.1). Classification (NCBI taxonomy): domain Eukaryota; kingdom Viridiplantae; phylum Streptophyta; class Magnoliopsida; order Sapindales; family Meliaceae; genus Swietenia; species Swietenia macrophylla. The sequence continues at coordinate 4,900,767 of CP135585.1, read as the reverse complement.
TAATCTTAGGTTTTATTCCCACTTGCCAAACTTTCTCCACAAAACGTGCATTAATTATTTGGTCTAAAAACTATGGCATTCCAACCATTGGCACTCAAAACTTAATGCTTCAACCCTAGAATTCCATCTGCAATGTGCTTCTAGTCAAGTTTCAAATACAAAATTTGAGCATACTGTATGAAGAATGTATTTTAAATCCAGAGAAACTGAGGTGGATGTAATTTGCTATTTTTGCTTAGAATGCCGAAAAAAAAGAAAAAGTTGAGTCTTGGTTGTCTGGTGATGTGTTGGTTTTGCCCGGCCTCTTTTAGTTATAATAATGGTTTTGATTCTCATGTGAAACTCATCCGAATGTATATGCCCTTTGAGGAAGCATTTTTCTTGGATAGTGACTAATATTGGTCTTACTAGCTCAATCTTCGTTCTTAGTGATGTTGTGTTTAAAAACAACAGAGGGCTGTGTTTTCTTCTATAGAATGCCTTTTTGGATTTAATTTGCTATTGCCAAGGAATGTTCTTCATCTTTCGTTGGTACTTTTTCCCTTTCATTGGCTCCTTTGCTATCTTTCCTACAGCAATCAAGCTGAAAAATATACCAGTCTTACATATAGTGTTTAACATTGTCATGTGATTTCAGCATTATTCTCTCATCTTTCAATTTGTAACATGGACATAAATATATTGTGGTTTGTAACGGTGAGATGAGGGATTTTAGCAATTTGGGATTTTAAGCTTCAAAGGGCCTGATGAGTTCTAATTTCAATATTTGATTAGCAAGGTGCTTTATTTTCCTTGTGAGATAGCGTTTTTTCTATTTAAAACATTCAGAGAAAAACAAGACATAGACAATAAATTTTTGAAAAATTAGGGAGGAGAAATTAATAATAAAATAAATGAAATTTGATAAAATATACCAGCAAAAACAGATCAAAAAACAAGCTTTACTCCACTTTTCTTTTCTAAAAAACCTTCCTTTTCTCTCAGCTTTTCTCTCCTTATTCCTGAAGAAGTTAAAATTAAATCGAAAACCCTTTTCATTTCCTCTCAACTTTTTTTAGAATGTATTGTATGTGTGTTTTTTGAGTATTACTTGTTATTCTACATCTTTCTTTTAATGATTCTTTTCTTTGTAATTAATATCTTATGCACTTGTTCTTAGATATGGAAAGAAGGAGAAAGATTGCCTTGTTTGTTTTTGATCTACTCAGAAGTACAATTGATGTCCTTATCCATGATGATGTTTTTATGTCTAATGGTGTTAATCCGAAAACACTACGAAAGAAAAATGATTCATAAACACACATTTGTTAGACATGAAACTCGCCCACTGTATGAGAGGCTAGCCAACATATTTGGAAAGGATAGTGCAACTGGACAAGAGGCAAAAACTTCAGCTAACATGGTTGATAAAATAAACCAAATTGAAATGAATATTGGTGGTGATGATGATATTGCGGTTGATGCAGGTACTTATTCTTCAATGTATGTTTCTTGACCCCCAAATTCTCAAAATCCTACTCGATCCAGCTCAATATCTGGTAGGAAAAGATCAAGATTTCAAGATAGTATATCTAAAAGTATTAGGGAGATTGCTTTTGTATTTCAAGAAGCATATACATAATTAGTGGAAAGATAAATATAATTGTTGAGCATTTATTAGATCAATCCTCAAATGGAAGTGATGTTGCTGATCAACTTTCAGGTATGGAGCTTACTAAAGAGGAAGAACTTATGGCCCTAAATATTATACTACAAAAACCTCACCAGATTGTGGCATTTAAGTAATTATGAGATGAGGGAAAATTGGCATATGTGAGAACTTTATTGCATGACAATAAGGGCTGAATTTTATTTTAGCTGATAGACGGATGTGTTTTGCTTAAGAATGGTTGCGAGAATCTTTTTGTGTTATGATACATATGATACTTTGATAATTTTTGTATTGAGACAACTTGGATTAAGATTGTGTAAATGTTTAATTTATGAAAGTATCTTGAAAAAATTTTTGGATAGGTTTATATTTTGGGTAAAATTAAATAAACAAATGTTATTCTATCAAAATTTCTATAATTTAAAGTTAAAGTATATCATATTATTAGATTCATAATGATTGATTATTAATTTCATAACAAAAAAAAAAATTAGCTCACAACAGAAATATAATTTCTAAATAGTAAACTCGTGTGTTTATGCACATACACTTAGTCTCTTTTTTCTATTTTTATTATTTTCTATTAATTATATTTTAAGTATTATCATTATTTTAAAAAAATTAAATATTAATACAATTCAATACATACTGCATCAAACACATGTTAATTGCCAAACACGTGTTAATTTATAATGCAATTTAACATATATTGTATCAAATATAATACAGATTTTTATTTAATCTATTACAATTCAGTTCAATTTATTTAAAATAATATAGTTTAATGCATGCTACCAAACATACTCTGGATTATCTCTCAATTTGATAAGATCATGATTTTGATTTTGGGTTTGCTTTGCAATTCTTAAGCTTTATTGAAAAAAAATTTGTTGTCTTGAGTTAGTTGTAATAATCAAACAGGATGTTGGCACTAAAATATGCTAACAGTACCACATTATGTAGCAAGCCCAACCCCTCGGGCAACCTACTTTGACCGTTTAATTCTCGCGAGTTTACAGGCTCTCAAGTTGTTGGGTCTGTTAGAAGTGCTACTTGAACATTATGAACATGGAAAGGGCAACGTATAATTCGGTATTAAAAAAACATATACCACATTATGCAGGAGGGCAAGGCAATTCCACTCGCTGAATGAGATTTTCCTAAGCGTTGGCATATGCAAGAGAATGTTTGAATTTGGATTCACTATCTCCAAAACTACTATCACAACTATTGTCACTGTACTTGCCGAAGTAGATGGCGGGTTCAGATTTCAGAACTGTTAGCAGTGAGTGGGATACTGGGTGTTTAAAGCATGGGAAAGAGCAACGTTACTTATACAATGGGCTTCTAAAGTTTGTTGCAATTTTGTCTGGAATTCAATCCAGTTTTGGATTTTAATAGTATTTGTGTCTTGGCTTTTTAGAATTTATCAAGGTCCAATTTGTGCTGCATAATAGGATTCAGTGCAGGTCTAGTTGGTCATTTGGTTATGGATTCATTGTATCTTGGATTTTTTTAGGAGAAGAAAGAAACAGATAAGAGTCCTGAAGGCGACACAATTATAAGTTTGAGATGTATTTCTCTTTTAATTTTTTCAAAATCTCATTTTATCTTTGCTATTTGATGGGCCTTTGGCAAAGTTACGTTCCTTTATATTACCTTTTAGATCAAGGTGGCGTGGTTGCTCTTTTATATTATGTTTGAGAGGGAGGTGGTGTGGCTGCTACAAATAAAATCATTAGAAATTGTTAGAAGTGAGAAAATTAGTTTTTAGTAAAAGTTTGTGTTTACCTTACACACGTACACTTACACTCGGAGCACAATACTCTCAAACCCACCTTCATACATATATTTTTTTTTATATCGACTTTTGTTGCTGCTATTTTGTTGTTTTATTTTATCTGTCTAATCTGAAATCCTGCAAGAGGTGGATTGCATCAAAGAGGATAGTGCAAAGCTAGAGCGAAAAGAAATTACCTTTTGCAATTTATTTTCTTTATCTTGTTAATCCCCTTTGACAGTCCATAAGCATCTCTCACTTGAGAACATATTAAGTTTTCTGATCCCTTCTAACAATCTGTAGCATCCCTCAACCTTGTGCATAAATCTTTATAATCATCATGCTTACTCACCAACATTCCTATCTCTTACATGAATTCGATACTGAAACTGCTAACAGTCACAAGTTTAACCTCAATATCTAATGAATTGTTTCAGGCATTGCTTAACAGACGCGAGTGCAGTATGTTTTTCCTAGCAAGAGCCGTTTTGTCACGGCGGATTCATTCTGTGTAATAATATGTTGTAACTGTGAGAAACTCTGTAACGAAATTGAGACCCTTCTGTCTTCAACAATAGGAAGCATTTGAATAATCCTTTTGAAGGTGAACAACACTGAATGTATTCCTTGGATAAGAACAAAAACAACTGAGAAAAAGATCATTTGTTGTTTAATGAGATTATGATTTCCTGTTTTTGGATTTTCTTGAATAAACCATGCCGCGAATCCCACCTGGATCCGCCACAAACCCTAACGGCCTGTAGAACCCCAGCACTCGGGGCTCCGAATAGAGCGCTATATTACATATCCCTTTGGCTAACAGCTCGTCTATCAATCTCTCCATCACAGCCTTCCCTAAACCAATCCCTTGAAACGACGGGTCCACCACCACGTCCCAAACTATCGCGTTAAACACGTCGTCGCCTGTGGCTCTAGCAAACGCCACAGGCCGCTGCGTCTTCTTGTACTCGATCCATAACAGCGAGTTGGTGTTTTCCAAGGCGATTTTTATCTTCTCTGGGTCCCGCCTGGGGAACCCGACGGCTACGAAGACGGAGTTGAGGTGGTCGATGTTGAGGTCAGAGATGGTGCGGCGGAGAATGAAGCCTCGGGATTCCAGTTGCTGATCGGAGATGGAGAATTTATTTACAGTGGTTCGGGCCGAGACAGTGAAGTTTCGGGCTGCATTGAGGCGGAGAGAAGGGAGAGGAACAGTGGAGACGATGCCACGTAAGAGCATAGCTGGTTTTAGTTTGATTTGTGCGAAATGAAGGGTAGAAAAGGGAAGAACATGAAAATACAAGAAGGGAAAACGAAAATGAATTTGTGGTGGTTATTGACCGTTAAAGAGATAATAAGATTAGTTGGTTGGTGGGTTGGTTGGTTGGTTGATTGCCAGTATTAAATGGGAAAATGAACCAACGGGAGATTGGGCGAAGAGGGAAGATTTGTATGTCAAGATCGGACGGTCAGGAGTTTATTTGAGTTCCTAGTTAAAAGCAATTAAATAAAAAAAATAAGTTTATTCACAAAAATCATCGAATAAATTGATTTTACAATTATAAATATTTAATTTTTAATTAAAGAGAAATAAAAAATACTTAATAATTAGATAATATGAGTAATGTTATTAATTCAATGATTAATACATATATTCCTTCTTATAAATTATCTTATAAGTCTATGTAAATCACTATATTATCACTAAAGTAATTCTAATTAACATAAATTCAAAGTTATGTATACATACCATTAGTTAAAAAGATTTTAAGATGTTATGAAAGCAATTTGATACCTGATTGATATTGGGGGGGTTAATCCTATGCTGGGCCTAAGTTCAGTCCAATGCCAACCCCGATGCCAATCTAATACCAAGATCCAGGATTCATGTCGCTTGAGGATTTGTAGCATGAACCTGAAGTTTCACTCCATTTAATACTTGATTATGATATTAAGAACTCATGTATAGAGTTGATTTAAGAACTCATGCAAGAGAGAATTGCATAACACCAAGAATCTGAAATATATCAGGATAGCTACATACACAACTAGTTAATAACTGTTTATCAGATGAGACAATCAACTAGTATTCCCTGTAACTACCCATTACTAGAATAATTATGTGTCCAAAATTTATAAATAAAAATAATCATTACAATATATATATATATATATATATTGTCAAGTTGAGTGATCAAGTTTTCTTTTTCTTTTGTGTTTTGGATACTTTTTTAACTTAAGCATCCAAAAATTATGGTAAAACACTCCAATACTCTTGATTCAATTTTATTTTGGAGAAGAAACTAAAAAATGTGTGAATTGAGTAAAAAAAAAAATGGTGTGAATTGAAAATTAGACACAAAGAAAGTCACAGAAGATGATTGGTAATGAAAAGTCAGTAACAACTTGTATATAATTTTAATATATACGAAAGCAATGCAATACATATTAAATTGGTAAATATTAATATTTTTATTTTAATATATATATATATTTATATGTATGTATTTTATAACTTAAGTTATTTAAAGAAATTAATTTTTATTTTTTGCATACATGCACAGTAACAGAATCTCACAGTGGATAACCATAAGTTATTTTTGAAGTTTGTAAGGGTGTATTCTACACACCCTAATAGATATGTCTTTTAGGGAAGAGGTAATGGCCTAACTTATGATAAAGTAGTATCAGAGCCAAACTCATTTAAATTCTAATGTCCCAGTCAAGTACCCACGTATAATAAATACGTCCATAAATAGTCCATAAGTCTCGAGGTAAAACAGAACGGGTATGCAGGAAACCTCACTATGACGAAAGCGTCACAGAATTAAGTGGGGGAAAGTGTGATAGAATCCCACGTTGAATAAGAATGAGTTATTCTTGATATTTATAAAGGTAGACTCTGCATACTCTAATAGACATGCCTTTTGAGAAGCAGATAATGACCCAACCCATAACAACATGTTCTTTAAATTCGTTTATATTAGATTTTTTATCTTTATTATTTTTATATTACTACACATTTCAATTTAACCAATAAAATTTTTATTTTCATATTATTAAAGATTAAAAATTTCTTACTAAACTACTCATTAACAGATGAAATACGTCTTTGTTTTCATATAAAAATTTCAATGTTAAATTCTATTTTCTTAATGAGAAATTTTAAAAAAACAAAGAAAAAATATGTATTTAAAATATATTTCAATTTATGATTGTTGTAACAAAATCTAAATTTAATTTATACTTAGAATACATGACTCTATATTTAACATGTAACTTCTATCGTAATATAAATTTTTATTTCCAATAAATTATAAAATTTAGTTTTAACAAATTATACAAATTAATTAAAAGATATTAATTGATAAAGAAATAACCTAATATCTATACAGGTGACCAGTTTATTATCATTAATAAAGAATGAATAATGGAAAACTTTCCCTTTGATCTAATTGATCATAATAGATGAGTAATTGATATCGAAAAATTTATCTCAATATCATAAAAGTTTTCTTTACTATGATATATTCATGTATCATTACGAGCATTTTTTTTTAAAAGTATTTTGTTAAAAGTTTCAACTTTAGTGCTAGACATTTTAATTTTTTAAAAAATATATTTCAAGTTTTGAAGTTTCATAAACTATTTAAGAATTTTAAATTTTACATTGTTGTTTTTAATAATTTTATGTAAGTATTTAATTTTTGGGTTGAAAAAAATTAAAAAAAAAGATACATCTAATGTGTTGAAACTGTTTTTTTAAAAAATAAACTTTTGATGTTTAAGATTTGTACAAAATTTATACAATTAAAAATGATATTATAAATATAAATTAGGATCTTCTCTTTAATTTAACAAGATAAAAATACGTGATATCGTTAATAATAAGCGGTTTAAATTATATTTTAAATTTTTTAATTTATATTGTAAAATATAAAATGAATTTATCAATTTTGTTAAAACGTAATTTAAACCATACATTATTAATATACTACATATCATTATCTAATTAAAAATTAAAGAGGAAATCAAAATTCTAATAATATAAATTTTTATAAAAACTCATTTATATAAATTGGCATATATAATCCTATTATTATCACATATTTTATGTATTATTTATATATATATATATATATATATATATATATTTATAAATTTTTACTTACTTCCTTAAAAATATAGTACATGGAATAATAATATAAGCTTGTCCCTAAAAGTCGTGGCAACCCAAACAAGCTCATGCCTTGGTCTTCCACAATAAACTGACGTTCATGGGATGGTGCCATTTGTGATCCCCGAACAGGTTATGTTATCGTCCTTGAAATCATCAGCAGGAGCAGCCTATTCAATCTTCCTCATCTACAACGTCTAAACTTGGCTGATAATCGCTTGTCTCCTTCCCCTTTTCCTTCAGGATTTGATAAGCTTTATATAGCTTGACCCATCTCAATCTTTCCTGTTCAGGCTTTTCTAGTCAAGATTTTATCCCTCACAATGCTGGTATCTCTTGTTTTCAGCCCTTTTTTTTTTTCTGGGAAAAGAACCCTTCCAACTCCAAAATTCAGATTTAGGAAAACTTGTCGAAAACCATACTAAGTTTGTTCAGGATTTGCCCACCCCTAGATACAATGCCATCTTTGATATCATCTTTTATTGGAAAATTTTATATAATGCATAATGTATTATAATAAATAATAATATGTCGTAATGCAAATAATTATATATATGTGTGTGTGTGTATACTCGTATAAATAAAAATAAATATGTCAATAACAAAATTCTAGCTATGTGATGGTTGTAACTTACTAGAAATATAAGTTCTCTATGAAAATTAATACAATAGCACTAATACAATTACCACAAATTTCGTATTAGAATAATTTCTATAAAATAAAATTATGCTTTTACGATTATTGTTTATTACTATTATATTATTAGCATCATTGGAGTGACATTACGTAAGTATACGTAGTGTGATGAAATTGTTACCAATAATATGATTCGAATTTAATTTGATTACAGGCATCAAATTTTGATATGCAATTCAAACATTACTTTTTTAATTTTAAATTTTAATATTAGATTAAATTATACGAACCATAAAATTTATTTCTTGTTAATTTAAATTTTCAAAAATTTTGAATCCTTATGACATTTAATTCTTTGAACTTATGTAAATATTGCTTATACAATAAAGTGATTTTAATCACACACATTATTAAATTCAAAACGAAGCTTGGAAAAAAAAAAAAAAACTCTCCCTCTTGAGTAGGGGTGTCTAAAGGGATGGGCATGTATGGGTCTGGCATGGCTTGACCCTTTAACAATAAAGTTTGGTCCGTCTTAAGTTCGGAGCAAATTGGATTAGAAGGTTGGGATATGTCACGGGCTCGAGTTGGGCTAGGAGCGTGGGCCTCAGACCTAAATTATGAGGCCCACATTTAATTTTAAAAAAAAAATTGTAAATACCCAAAAGCACTGACACACCCATTAGGGTTTGAACTTATACATTGTGTTAGGTCTCTTTCTTTTTTAACCGGATCATAATGGTTCAGTCCTTTTAACACCGCTACTCTTAAGAGAAAAGAAGAATATGATTAAAACTATATCAAATTTAAAATTAGGGAGATTAATCTATATTTAAAAGCAAAAATAACAAAAAAATTAGATCAAATCGAAAGAATAAAAATTCGGGTCGAATTCGATTCTTAACTTTTTTTATTATTTAATTTTTAAAAAATTTTAAGAAGAACATAGTAGAATTTACATGGACCAACCTGCTTGCCATGCCTATTTTAAAGGGCACTAATTGATCTCCCCTCTAAAGCTGATCATGCAAGGAATAAGTAGAATTCAACTTTGCACAACATTCATTTATCTAATGGCACCATTCAAATTCTAGAACTTGACCCAAAATTTTGGTTAATTAAATTTGATCCCGACTCTAAATTCTCAACTACCCATTCCAATTAGAGTCATTAACTTCCTAACCAAACTTGACCTTCATGCAACTAAAGGCAATTGAATTCTTGGTGAAAATAATGGCAAATCTTTTTCTTCACCTACCCACTCAACAAACAAAGCAATTGGTAGTGGCGTGACAATTTGTTAATCACACGTTGCTCACCTAATTCTTTTTGATAATGAAGTACTAAAATATGGTTACATACAACTGATTATTAAACTAATAGAATCCCATTTTGTTTGTTTTTAGTTGATGATTTTGTATTTGATTTGGTAGATTCAAAATCTCGTGAGTACATTTTGTGACAATACATCTACTTCTATGATTCTTTTATATACCTTTTTGCAAACATGCCCTCGTATATTAGATTATTTAGAAGTTTAGCCTTTCATAAATTTAAATCTCCTTTTATTGCTGTAAAATGAAATAAATTGATAGCATAAAAATACTAATATTTTTTATATTGTTAAAATTCAAAATATAATAAATATATATTTAAGGTAAAACTTCAATTTAAACATTAAATATATATCTTCTATGTAATAAAAACAAATTTAACGCTTTTTTTTTTAAAAAAAATTATTTTTTTATTAAAATAAATCCAAAATTTGAATTTTAACAATAACTAAATAGTGATATTTATTTAAGAACAAACAATTGAACGGATATATTGTGAAATATATATCTACGATTATGATTATTAGACTTAATAACTCTTTTAATCAAAATACAATTAATTAAAATCTACAATTATGATAATTAGAGTTAATAACTCTTTTGATCAAAATATAATTAATGAAAATATTTATACTATAATTTGAGTATTAATCAATTATCTTTCAAATTATACAGCAGTCATAGGTTGTGTACTTTCAATGATTTGATGCTTCTACTCGGGACTGAAAAGAGTATCAAAGATTAAAAACAAAAAGTGATATGGGCCAACAATAAAATAAGCAAAACTAAAGAGTAATATTTAAAATAATCCAAAACGCAAGGAGCATTCATTAAACCACAGAAAAAAAAAAAAGAGGGTCACCGTTGGTCGAGAAAAACCAACCACCGACCCCCAAACCGAAACGGGAGAAGCCAAACCAAAGAATAAAAGTATAAAAAGGCAATCAGCAAAATTTGACCTCCAAAGGGTAGTAAGTGCGCTTTAATACAAATCAAATTCTTCGTTTTTTGGTAAAAACCCAAGTCCTCAAATTTACTGGGTTCACTCCATTTTCAAGCATTCTTCACGAGGTTGCAGTTCTCTCCGGTATGTGCTTTCGTCTCTTTCTGCCAATGTGGATATAGTATACATTACCTTGTTGATGTTGAGATGGTTAATTAGTACTTGGATTTTTGTGAATTTGTGATCTGGTTTGGCTTTCCTATACGTTGTTGATGTATTGATCTGTATATTCATTCTGCTAGTTCAGGATTATATCATTTTTGTCTTCTTATTTTATCGACTTGGTAAATTTAATTTTTGGAGAGTTAGTGGATGACTAGTTAATCCCTTTTCTTTTATTGTTTGATGGAAGTTGCATTGGAATTGTTATCTTTCATCGGAGCTATTTGGACGTGAAAATTGATTTTTTTGCTTATGGTGACTCTAATGAGATGGAATCTCTAAATGTCAAATACCAATGAAAAAACGAGTAGTCTTCTCTAAAAGTTAGTGCTTACCAATATGTTTAACTGCTGTGCTTTGACAGTGTAAGCACAGCAGTACCAAACGGACGTTTATTCTTCTTCTTCTTCTTCAAAGCACAGCAGTACCAAACAGACGTTTATTATTATTATTATTATTATTATTTACATTTCCACAATCACGTGCCCTTCAATCACCACCCCGTACCCTTCGATCACCGCGCACCCCCCCCCCCCCCTCCCCCATAGATTTATGACATTATAGTTAATAGTATGCTGATGAGTGATAAGAACCAGAACTTGTTTGTTTTCTTTTTTATTCATGCTTGTTGGAGGTTTGAATATCATTGTTTTTTGAGTTGATTGTAAAGATATCATTTTTTTTTTCGTTCTGGTAGATGTTTTTAACAGTAGCATATCCTTTGATGCAAGACTTAGTTCGTTCACTGGTCTTATCTATAAATGGTTGACTTTGTCTAAAGTAGCAGTGAGATTTTTTTGTTGTTATCACAATTTTGTCTAGTAGAGTTTTCTTAAAATTTCCACTAAATTATTTACTATGCTTATGAAATCTAAGTGCCATTTATCACAAGGCGTCTACTACCTTGAGCAGGAAATTGAAAATGGTAGTGAAAACAAGAATTGGCCTTGCTGGCCTTGCCGTCATGGGCCAAAATCTTGCCCTCAACATTGCTGAGAAAGGATTTCCAATTTCCGTTTACAATCGGACCACCTCAAAAGTTGACGAGACTGTTGAACGAGCCAAACAAGAAGGGAATCTTCCCGTATATGGCTTTCACGATCCAGAATCTTTTGTTCAGTCAATCCAGAAACCTCGTGTCATAATCATGCTTGTTAAAGCTGGCCCTCCTGTTGATCAAACCATTAAAACATTATCTGTTTACATGGAGAAAGGAGATTGTATCATTGATGGTGGTAATGAATGGTATGAGAATACAGAAAGGAGAGAGAAAGCCATGGCTGAATTGGGTCTGCTTTATCTGGGAATGGGAGTTTCGGGTGGTGAAGAGGGTGCTCGGCATGGACCTTCTTTAATGCCTGGAGGTTCATACGAGGCCTACAAGCACATAGAAGATATTCTTCTTAAGGTGGCTGCTCAAGTTCCTGATAGTGGTCCTTGTGTTACTTATATTGGCAAAGGAGGATCTGGAAATTTTGTTAAGATGATCCATAATGGTATTGAATATGGTGATATGCAGTTAATAGCAGAGGCTTACGATGTGTTGAAATCAGTTGGGAAGCTCTCAAATGACGAATTACAGCAGGTGTTCTCTGAGTGGAACAAGGGCGAGCTACTGAGCTTCTTGATTGAGATTACTGCAGATATATTTGGAATTAAGGATGACAAAGGAGAAGGATATTTGGTAGACAAGGTTTTAGACAAAACTGGCATGAAGGGAACAGGAAAGTGGACTGTTCAGCAAGCTGCTGAGTTATCAATTGCTGCACCCACAATAGCATCATCCTTGGATGCAAGATTCCTTAGTGGTTTGAAGGAGGAAAGAGTTGAAGCTGCCAAAGTTTTCAAATCCAGTGGCTTTGGCGATATCCTAGCTGGGCAAACTGTTTATAAGAAAAAGTTGATTGATGATGTGAGGCAAGCACTGTATGCATCAAAAATATGCAGCTATGCACAGGGAATGAACTTGATACGTGCAAAGAGCATTGAGAAGGGATGGGACTTGAAACTCGGGGAGCTTGCTAGGATTTGGAAGGGGGGTTGCATTATTCGTGCTGTATTCTTAGACCGTATTAAGAAGGCCTATGACAGAAACCCTGATCTGGCAAATCTTCTTGTGGACCCAGAGTTTGCAAAGGAGATTATAGAACGACAGTCTGCTTGGCGTAGAGTTGTCTGCCTTGCTATCAATTCAGGTATTAGCACTCCTGGTATGTCCTCTAGCCTTGCTTATTTTGACACGTACAGGAGGGACAGACTGCCTGCTAATTTAGTTCAAGCTCAGAGAGATTACTTTGGTGCTCATACCTATGAGAGGGTTGACATATCAGGATCCTTCCACACTGAATGGTTCAAGATTGCCAAACAGTTAAAGATGTGATTTGAAATTCATGTTGATGGCAGCCTTCCTCAATGAACCATTGTTTTCGAACCCAATAATGTACTTTTGTGACTCAAATTAAGGGGTTTTTTCTTCTTATCTTCGACAGATGTTAAACCTTTGAATTATATTTTTCTTTGGTATTTATATGACCTCTGTCTCTGCCTTTCAATGTTCTCACTTTTTCCAGTCTCTGAAATTCTGCAATTAACACACTTTTGATGTCAAGAAAATTGGGTGAACTTAGACTGCTACATTGTCCTGTTAGTACATATGCCCATCATTTGGTGCATTCAACTTCTGATTTTGCATTTACTAATTACTTAATTTGTTTGAGCATTTTGAGGAAATAAGCTGCTGTAGGTATGTTGAACTTATGATGGATGCTCATGATATTATTAGTTGACTGTGCAAAGGCTAAAATGGGTTCTATTGGTATAGCTATTGCTGATATTGTCAAGATTGGGCTTGAAGTCTTTGAGGGTTTTTTAAGCGCTTTATTCTAAGTTTTGCTCAGTTGAAAATATATGGGGCATCTGCTTCAAGCACTTAATAACCTTTCGCTGGCATTTAATCCATGTTCTATTTTTGTTTTGTTATTTTTACTTGTTCTTTAAGTAATGACTTGCTAGAGCTCCTACATCTTGTACCACATATATACAAATTCATGCTTATGACCATGGAATACAAGTCTTCTGTGAATGGATTGAGCTATGTCTACCATCTTACTACTATTTATTTGCTTACAAATCCTTCTTGAACCCTCTTTACTGGAATTAGATCTTGAAGACAAGCAGTCATGATCTTTGGTAGAATATCAATTGGGAGCTTATCACGAAGTAATATCAAGAGAAAATTATAATATTTGGAAGAAAATTGATATTTCTAGTTGTACTTCTTATGCCTTTTTGGTTGCCATTGATTAGTAACGTAGGTGTTTTGCTTGAGAATATCTATATGGTTTTGAATTTGTTTTTCATCAAATAAATTGTGATGTCAATCAAGATTTGTGAAATTTTTAAAATTTCCTCCCTCACCAACTTCACCGTTTCTAATACCTTTCTGCGTGCATGAATCTGTGTTGGTTCTGAATTGAATACCCCCCTTATTGTCTCATTGGTATATTGTACTGGTTATGTCTATGTTGCCTATCCTGATTGAGATAGTGTAAAGTTCAAGAAATTAGGCATCTATGTCAATTCTTAGGCAGGCTATGCTCTTTTTGATTCCCCACTTTCATTTTCTTTACAACTTATTATCTGTGTTGGCTAAACAAGTAATGCTTGCTCTTTGTATCATTCTTCTCTTTTTTTGGTTGGTTTCCCTACAATGATTGCATCTGGATTCACTTTCTCTGGGTTAAAGGCGCCATCTCCATGTGTTTATCTGAAAGTTTCCAGGACTAATTGGATGAGATGTCCTAAATTTGGTACTTGTTTCATTATTTACTTTTGTGTCTGTTTGCTACATAAAACCGAAATTTTGATTGTGATTTAAATATACTGCCATTGTTTTAGGATAATAGTCGTTGCAATGCTAGAAGGAGCAAAAATTTCCCAAATTACTTCAGAGAACAGGTCAAATTAATGGTGAACTTGTATCTGTTTTATTGTAAGCGTATTGTCATAACCTGCCTGGAGTTCACATGAACTGACAAACTTGGGCAGAAATGTTAAGACTATACAATTACATACAATGATTTGTGGATGGAATGTTTTTTATTTTTTGACAAATCATTTAAGTATTTTGGTCTGACGAGGTTGTTGTTTTCAATAAAAATGCACGTAAATAAAACAATCCCAGTACGCTGCATGGCCCTTTGGTGCATTGTAATGTTTGTCCTCTTACTGCTCTCTTCTTTACTAACTTCAAAAAT